>PVKZ01004696.1:0-73052 GCA_004027375.1 Macroglossus sobrinus | reverse complement strand
GGATTGCCATGAGATACTCTAGAAGTTTCCCGTCCTGTTCTTGGCTCTCCTTCTGCTTCTAAGAAGGCCGGCTCAGCCTCAGGGGGCTCCTTGTGTTTGCTCAGCGCTCGCATGTATTATCCCCTGTACGCTTTACAGCCACTCGGGCATGTGGGCACCGCACTGAAATGATCTGTTCATAAGTCTCTCTCCCCTCGATGACATTTAAGCCCCTCTGGGGCTCTGGGGCAGGACTTCTTTGCATTCCTGGCACTCAGCGCAGTGCCCTGGTGCACGGTAGGGGCTTGGCGTTGCCTGGGAGGAAATCTGGGGCTGCCTTTTGGCTTGTCACGTGATCTTCACAGACGTGAACGAGAAAATGGGTCAAAAAGAATGTGTGTGGGACAAACCCGCTCTCTTCTCAAGCTGGAGAGCCTGCAGGGGAGAAGGGCCAACTCCTGTCCCCTTGACTTCCATCCCACAGAGCAGCCATTGATCTCAGGGTGGAATCAGGGAGACAGACCCCGGGGGACACAGACGCTCTGCCCGCCGCCCACTCCCTCCTCATTGTTCACATGGCACTCCGTGACCCGTGTCAGGATGAATTCCAGCTTCCAGCGGGGCGATCCCTGGGAACACAAGCATGTGGGGTCAGAGGGGACGCGGACGATGCCGTCACCACCATTCTCGAGGAAAGCTGCCACGCTTCCTCAAGACCCCCAGTGCATAGATGATGTCAGGATGGGCGGGAACGGAGCCCATGGAGAGAAACACAGGCTAAGCCCTCCGCTGGCGTAACTTTGTATTTCAATAGTCATTCAGCGAGAAAAACCTCTGCGAATCAAAGATGAAAGACTGTTGACTCTGAATTTGGTGGTTTGCTCTGCTAAAAGCGGTTTGGGCGTACACCTTTCATCTGGATTGAGTTAAACACACACCCACGGCACACGTTCTCTGCGGACGGTACCCCCTAGAGGATGCTGGGCTGGTGACCACACAGGTTGCCACGCGTGTGTGCTGCGTGTTTGTGTTCACGAGCGTGAACATGCTGCGTCGGTGGGGGACTTGGCGCTTATTCTTTATTACGTTAAAATAGCTGAGATACAAAAGGACCCTTTCAAAGCGTTCGCAGAAGTATTTTATTTCTCTCTGTGCGTCTTCCTGAGCGATTTCAGAATCAGGTACAGATGGGCTTCACAGCGTGGTGGAGAGTCCGTTAGATCGTCTCTCTCTCTCTTTCTCTCTTTTTTTTCAGTGGCAAGTGGCATCTTTTTGTTGGAGTAAACGAATGTTCTAGATAATAAGAGAAAAAATCATTTGTTGGACATTTAGAGGAAGTCTTAATATACCTATTATTTTATTTATTGCTTGAAATCTATATGAGGCGATGTTAGGCATTTCAATTCGCAAAACCAGCATATATGAAGGTAGAACTTTTCCCCCCAAAGTCACCACATTTGTGTGTGAGGAACTCACCTTCAGACTGGGAATTCTGGTTTCTTAAGGTGGCCACACTTTTACACATACGTGTAAAAGTTCAGTGCAGATTTGCGCACGTCGTGAATGTTCGTTGAGAATTAACGAAAGTCTGATTGGAAGGAGGGGCTGGCACTGGGGGTGCAGAGAAGACGAAGCCACAGTCCTGGCCTAGAGCTGCTCCAAAGACAATGCGTTCTAACCTATTATGGCGATGTACACAGAGCTGTGGAAGGAAAGGATCGATCCACCTTTGAAGGCCAGGGAAGGAGGAGTGGTGAACTGGACTCGGAAGGGCTGGCAGGTGTGACCAGCTGGGGAAGGCATTTGAGGCAGAAGGAACGCAGGGGTGAAGGCGCCGGTGGGTGTGTTCACAAGTCCACGGCGCTGGGGAAGGGGAGCACGCTGAGGGCTGTGGCAGCAGGTGTGGGGTTCACATTCAAAGGGCCAGACGTACTCTCCTTGGGAGCCTGGGGCCGATCCTACAGGTGAATGATTATGCAAGGCCGGAAGAAGCCTAAGAGGATGACCGTGTGCTCTAGAGACAGGCGGACGGTTCCACACGGACACACTGAAGGCTGCTTCTGATTTCCGGCTGCAGCTGCTGTTGGCAGAGCCCGCCTCATAAACCTGAGCCCAAGGCTGTGGCTCAGCAGAAGCCACCCTGTTCCCAGTAGCCGCACACCCCATGGGTCCCTGGAGAGAAAACTCAGCTGTAGATGGAGCCAAACCGTAGCGTTCTGCTTCCGGGCCTTTCTTCAGCCTTCCGCCTTGGAGCTGCCCGTCAGTCATGGTGATGAATGAGTATGTGCTACTGTTGTTGGATTTTAAGAGCTCTATTTCTCAGAAAAGAAACACTTGAAAATGGAACTATTTACACATCTTGTGAAAGTGCCAGGAACATACTAAGTCTATTTTTAACATTCATTTTTGTTTTGTTTTTCTTACTAACCCATAGCTGGTTATCCATGCCGAGGGAGAAGGTACAGCTGGTTGACCCAGACGCCCGGGGCCAGGTTACTCCCTCTCTTCAGCGGTGCTCACTCGAACTACCGCCTGCTGCCTGTTAGGAGATGTGATCGAGGCATGCCACATTCTTTGTGGTTGCCCTACTTTAAAGCACAGGTGCTTTAATAACTCTACAAGCAACGAGCTTTTGATCTTTCCTGTTCTCTAGTATGCTTATAAATTTCTAAATTTGTCACTGTTACATTGAACAGAAGATTGATGGGTACGGGGGAGGGAGGGAGCCTGGCAGCGAAGAGAGAGAGATAAATTAGGGAAATTGTGCATTCAGTGCCAGCTTCGCTGATGACAACTGTGGGCTGAGCTTCATAGCAAAGGACAGTGGTTGGAGAAATAGTGGAGAATAATAATCCTGAGTGATTACAAGAAAATGAGAACTGAATAGAAAAGGAGATAATGGTGGCTGATACTGAAGCCCTGTGGTTATTGAGTGTTGTGTCATGTCTGTGTTTTCCCTGTCCGTGCAGAGTGGTATTTAGTGACTTATTTAAGTCTTGTTTGGTCTTATTTAAATCCTTTGACCCTCACAGCAACCTATCAAAGAGATGACAGCATTATCCCCATTTTACAGGTGAAGAAACTGAGACTTAGAAGGTCTAACAGTCACACTGCTGGGAAGTACTAATGCCAGGATTTAACCCATGTATTCCAGAAGATCCTTGGAAAATCTAATTTTTCAGCCCCAGACTTTTAAGCCATTTGTCAAGCGTCCGGCCCACCTTCACCTGGAAAAGAATGAGCCTAACAAACTCTCATTCATTTGTCCTTTCTGTTGAGAAATACACACTGAAGTATTTAGGGGCAAAAAGGCAGCTTACTATCAAACAGTTTATACAGTAATATGAGAGTACTTGGTGCTATTTCTGCAACTTATATATCTAAGTCTGAAATTATTTAAAAATTACAAAAACCTTTGCCTGATGTGCCTAAAAAAGACAATTCTCTGACCTTTTCTACTTCATGTTATACTTATAAATTTCTAAATTCATCGTGGTTAAGTTGGGCAGAATGCCAGGGTGTGTGCATGTGTGTGTGTGAGTGATAGGGGCCAGAAGTGTGCGCTGTATTGCACAACTGCCTTACTCTGTCCTGAGCAGCAGCCCGCTCCTTGGGTCTGCACGAGGAAAGGACAGTAGTAACTATAATACATTTCAGGGCTGTTAATCCCCAGGTTGTCGAACAGACAGACCCGCCTGTCCCGAGAGGCGGGAGGCAGTTCCCTCCAAGGAGCTGGACTAGGGGCCAGCCTCTCTGTCTACTCCCGCCAAGATGGTGCAAAGAGCTCCCTGCCACTTGAACTTACAGGAAAAAAATTCTTTACCAGCAGAGTGCCAAGACACCAGTGCAATTTGTGTTACCTGGTTACTATATGTTATTTTGAGTCTGGAAATAGGCTGCTAAAAAATTCTTTCACTGCTGCTTATCTGAATTATTCTCTCACAGTTTTTCATAAAGAACCAATTAATTAATTAGGACTTGCAAGGAGAAAGGGGTTCCCTAAATCGCTCAGTCTGCTCGTTCCAAAATCCTGTCTGTGCCCTTTAACCACTATGCACAGAAACCATTCATTCTGTCAGCCCAGGGGGATTTTCAGAGCTGCGGGACTCCCTGGAGTGGGACTCGGTTTGTAAAAGCAGAGGGAAGGGAAGGGGGTAGCTGGGAAGGCAGGAGGCAGGCGAGGAGGAGCTTGTGCCAGGTCACTGTCCCAGGTCCCCGTCCTTCACTGGAGCAGGGGCCAGTCTCCACGTGGGGCCCCCTGGGGTGAGCAGGGATGTGGGGCCGATTTCTTACATCCCTCAAGGACCACTTGGAAAGCCCTTTGTCACGCAGGGCATTTCGTCTTAATGGTATTTGGCTTGGTCACTTTTTCCAATGACAGTCCCTTGGGCTAAAAGGAGCGGAAAAGCAGAGACTCTGAAGTCCCAGTGCCTCTTGGGTTTTCTTCTCTGGGGGCCGTGATTCTCCCACCTGTCTTAGCATCATTCGTTTCCACTTCACCTTGCAGACGGAGGCCTTGTTCTGTTCATCTAGAATCTGGTTTCTTAACCTTGGCACTCTTGATGTATTAGACTAGATAATTCTTTGTTGGATGGGGGAGGGAGTCTGTCCTATGCATTGTAGGATATTTAGCAGCATCCCTGGCCCCTGCCAACTAACAGCCTGTAGTACCCCCTTCCAACTGGGGCGACCAGAATTATCTCCAGGCACTGTGTCATGTACCTTGGTCATGAACGACTAATGTGGAGCTTACTTAAGAATAGGGGTCTTCTTGGTCTTTTTGGAAAACCATGGGGGACAGGAGAGGGACCAGAGCAGGACAGAGCCATTGGATTCAAGGTTAGGCTACTAGGGGGAAGAGAAATCATTGTGGTTTGCTATCTGAGGCATTCTGGAGGACAGGGTTTGCTGCATCACGCTGGGTGCTAGTTCTAAAGCATCAGAACCCTGCCATGTTAGGCGCTGGCTGCTCATTCACACATGGAGATTCTGAAAGCTGTCTCAGGATCAGGGCTGTGTGAGGAGCTGACCTGAGATCATGAGCTCCAGATTGCCAGGCCAAGATCTTTAAATTATCAGAAATACGGCATCTTAAGAATGTTTGGGAGAGTCCATGGGAGCCCCGCCCAGGTTAACTGCAGAGTTACCTAATCCTGGCTGTCTCTTTCCTTTCTAATTAGCACTGCCCTCTCCGTAGAAGGTCACAAAACTCATCTTTTACATTCCAAGAACAGAGGATGTTCTTGAAATGGACCGCCCACGGTGAATTCCCATGATGCTTCAGGTGTCTACCCTATATTTTCAGGAAAATGCTGAGAAGGTTCATCCACAAGAAGATATTTGCTCAGCTTAAAATTAGGATGAAAAGTAAAGTCTGGTCTTCTAGGGGGCACTGTAACTTTAGCTAAAAAAAAGGAACAAAACTAGAGAGAAAGGCACATTTAATCCCATGCACGGTACGCGTCAGAGCGTGAGAACGTGGGACCTTACTCCTCACTTAGGAATTTTGGTCAGGTTTTCGTGACTCCTAGAGTCTCCTCGAAACAGTACTGCAACCCATTTCATAAACTAACGACACGATATCAGGTCGTTTGTTGACTAACCTGCGTGTTCTGGGGAAAAGATTTAACCGAATCAGATATGATCATAACAAAATAATCTGCTTAATTAAGGAACTCTAACAAATGTAATGCTACTATAATCACTCTCCACTTAATATGGGCTTTTTTACTTTTTAAAATAATGTCTTAGTTATCAAACACCTGTGAGATGTAGATGACCGTATCCCCTTCAGAGGTAAGTGATAAGAGGCCTGGTGGTTAGTAGGTACATGACTATTATTTCTCACCTGGACGCCTGTAATTGTCACTTCACTGGTCTCGCTTCGTCCACTCATGCTCCCCCACAATTCATTCCCCACCCAACAGCCAGGCGAGCTTTTAAGATATAACTCAGATCATTCTGCTTACAACCCTCCAAGGGCTTAGAATGAAATCCCAAACTTCTTCTCTGCTCACGAGGCCCTTCCCTGCTGATCTGCCTCAAACCCCACTGAATTCAGCACCTGCCTGGCTCCTCTGCCTGTGGGGCTTTGTTCCCGCCGCTCCGTGATCTGCCACACTCTCCTTCCTGATTTGTGTGTGGCCGAGGCCTTGTCATTCACTCCTCTGCCCCATGTCACTTCTGCAGAGAAGTTCACCCGCACCACCCAATCTCTACCCTATCTCCCTGTTTTATTTTTTTCATCATTCTCATTAATTATAAATTGCTTCATATTCATGTAATTTTATTCAAATGTCATCATGTTATTGTTAGTTCTGTGACTTGATGCCCCAGCCCTTCCACCTAACAATGTTCTTTGGAGATCTTCCTGTGTCAGACTGGACAGAATGTCATTCTTTTTAACGGCTGCATAATATTCCTTTAGACGAATGACCCATAATTTGTCAAACTGCTTCCCTATTTATTTCTGATTTTTTTTCTATTACAAACAATGCTGAAGTGAAACATTCTTTTGAACACATCTCTGTGCACATGTGCAAGTTTTTCTGTAGGACAGATTCCTGGAAGTGGAATCGACAGGTCAAAGGTTGTTCCCATTTGTCATTTTAATAGCTGCTGGCCGCCATATGGCTTTTCTAAAAGGCTTTATCAATTTATACTCCCACCAACAATGTATTAGAGTGCACTCTTCCCCTCATCCTCTCTGACACTAATTAATATAATTAAAAAAATTTTTTTTTCCATAGGGATGTGCAACAATAGTATCTTATTTTACATTGTAATTCTAAAAACCATTTTCAGAATGTTTCCTGCTGGTGTCTCCTGGAGTCATGCCTCCAGGTTAGTTTGGAGAGAAGCAGCAGCAACCTCCCTGAGCTCAGAGAGTTTCATAAGATAAATGAAACCTTTCAAACTGTACTCATCCATCACAGCAGAAACCTCCTGTGTTCTGTCACCAGCAGAGCTCAGTCAATAACCGGGAGGGCGATGGGCAGCCTGACGTCTCCTGCGTGCAGCGCCCTCTGCCACCGTCATCCACGCTCCCTGGGGGCAGCTCAGCGGGGCTCGAAAGGGAGTCAGATCCGCCCACGCGCAGCGCGGCTGCCACTGCGATCGTAACTTCTCTGACGTCACTCAGACCCCTGCGTCTGGTTTCACTTAAGGACGAGGGGATGTCAGACGCTGGGTGTCCCAGGATGACCTCTCAAGCCAAGAGGGGCACTTCTGCTTTCTGTAAGGGCAGGCAGGGCCAGAGGCAGCAAGCACCAAGAAACACATCTCACAGGGACATCGACAAGCGTTGCAGGTCAAAAGTGAGACTTCTTAGGCTGGCTACTCCCACACTGGCAAGCTGGGTGCTTTTGAAGAGTTGCTGAGTGTTTCTTCTCCCATCTTCCCTGTTGCAGTGAGGAAGAAAGTCAGTGTTTTACCATTCTATGTAGGAGGAAGAAAAGCAGCTCTTCCCTTCTGCGAGTCACTTCCTCGTGTGTCTCCTTTACGCCTCGTACAAATTCCTGATGCTTCTGGTCAGCAGTGTGTTGAGGTTTTTCCCACAACAAGCAATTCTCTGCTACCAGCTGGGTGTCCTGCAATATAATGCAATTCTGACCCTGTCTACCTGGAGTTAGCGTCAGATCCCACAGGCTAAGGGCTCAGCCACACAAGACTCTCCCCTACATCACACTCCCCCACACCCCCAAACACACACACACACACACACACACACACACACACACACACACACTCGTCAGGCGCCAGCCACAAGTGCCTCTGACCAACAGCTACATTTGGGAGTTTCTAAAGATCCCCTCCTTGTGTTTGCTTAATTTGCTGGAGCAACCCACAGGACTCAAGAAAACACTTACTTACGTTTAGTGATTTATTCAAGGGTATAATAAAGGATACAGATCCACAGCCAGATGAGGTTCATAAAGAGAAACCTAGGAAGGTCCTGATGGGTTGGAAGAGCTTCGGTCCCTGTGCAGTTGTGGGGTGTCACCACCCTCCCAGTGTTGTGTTTGTCAGTCTGGAAGCCCTCTGAACCCCCTACCACTGGGATTTTTATGGAGGCTCCTCATGTAGGCACGTTCAATTATAAACTTCGTCTTCAGCCCCCTCTTCTCCTCTCTGAAGAACGGGGGTGTGGTGGAGCTGAAAATAAATGCCAAGCTTCTAATCACAGCTTCGTCTTTCTGGGGAACACCTCCCCACCCCATCTAGGAGCCAACCCACAGTCACTTCATTAGAACAAAAGATGCTTCTATTGTTCAAATCACTTAGACATTTACAAGGGTTTTGGGGGTTCTGTGTCAGGAGTGGGGGGCGGAGACCAACATAAGCATTTTCTATTATCTCACAACTTTCCTCCCTTCTCCCCCCCCCCAAATGGTTAGACTCCTCCAAGAAAAGAAAGCTTGGCCAGTGTTTCCTGGGTGCTGGTGCTATGCTAAGCTTGTTGCATCTCTCGTCTAACAACCCTGGGAGGTGGACAGTATTATTATCTCCAGCTTAGAGATGAGCCAGAACAGTTGAGTAACTAACCCAAGGTCACTCAGCTTGTAATGTCTGGGGCAAGATTTGAACCCACGTTCAAATGCCTGGGCCAGGATTTGAACCTAAAGCCCTAAAATCTAAACGTATGTTCTGTTGCCTCCTAGGTGGGCTTGGTGCCTTAATCTAAGAAGTTTAAAAGGCTTTATTTTTGGGTGTTTATAGATTATTATACATTTCTTTGCTTATAGGTTTCTTTAAAGAGAAAATTCCAAAATAACAATGGAATTACTTTAAAATCATGTCCTTTCTGTGCCCTGAAATAGTTCAGCACGTGATACACTTATTTTCTGTGAGCCGATTTCTTTCTCCGCTTCTATGGAACTTGATACTTGTCCTTTGGTTCAGGGGACATAGAAGAACAAGTCAGATGGGTGTCACTGGGCGCCCTGGTTGAGGTGGGGTAGGGTAACCAACTATGTTAGTTTCTTATTGCTGCTCTAATTAATTACTACAAGCGTATTGGCTTAAAGCCACACAAATTTATTACATCATGGTTCTGGAAGCCCTAAAATCTAGGTGTGTGCTTCCTGGAAGCTCCAGGGGACACCTGCTCCCTTGGTTTTCCCGTCTTCCTGGGGCCAACGCATTCCTCGTCTCGCGGTCCCTTCCTCCATCTTCAAATCTCCCTCTGCCCTCTGCTCCCGTTGTCACATCTTCTCTGAGTCTCGCCCTCCTGCATTTCCTCTGCGATTACGTCAGACCCACCTGGATAACTCAGGATACTCTCCCCCTCTCAACGTCTTTAAGTCACATCTGCAACGCCCCTTTTGTGTTAGGCAGCGCATGTCCAGGTTGCCGGAAGGAGGATGTGGGCATCTTTAGGGGAACCGTTATTCAGCCCACCACCCCAACCGTCTCGGTTTGCTGGAGACTGAAGTTTTTCAGGTTGTGGAACTTCTAGTGCTAAAGCTTCGAAAGTTCCCGGCAAACATGGACGGTCGGTGGCCCTTAGCCAGGGGGCCGTTGTCCTGGGAAGACATTTCTGCTGACTCTCGAAGAGGTAGGGAGAGAAAGTGAACACAGATAAGAAAGCTGTGAAGGAAACTGTTTTCCAGTAATGTTCATTAGTTGGAAAGCGACCTTTAGCCTCTAAAAGTCCAGTCCTGCACCACACCCACAGTGGACCGGATCCTCGCCCAGAGGGACCTTCTCTGCCTCGTGCCCTCCACTTGTCTTACTTGATAAAAGCAAAGCTATTTCCTGGATAAACTCTACTTGGAGGTCTGAATTATTCCTTAAAAAAAGAAGCCTGTATGGTGAACTTGGATCCAAAAAGTTTACTGGTTAATAAAGTGTGAGAAAATAGACTTGTATTTGAAAGAGAGCCTGATTCCACGCGAATGACAGACTCGTCACCTTAACGTGAAGCCACTGTGGATCTTCTGCATCATGGATCCTTTCCCCAGCTTCATTCCTTTTTCCTCACTTTCCACTCACCTCGCTCCCCGCATCTAGCCACCCACCCAGTTATATTTAGTGTTCCAGTCTGTGGGTTTCTAAAATGATGCTCTCATGTTTCTGAGTCTCACTGAAGGGAAAGCAGTTCATGTCGTATCTCCATGTATATATTTAGTTGTCTATTTTTGAAGAAATAAATAGAAAAAAATTCTTTTTCAACAATGGGTGAATTCCAAGAAGCTTGGAGCCTGGTTTGGAAAGGGCGGGGTCGGGGGTGGGAATGTGGGGAGCTTTTCCAGATGAAGGGGTTTGAGTGGAGGCCAGACGCCTGGGGTGGCAGGGAGCGGCTGGGACACATGAGACGTTCGCCCCGGCATGGTCTGTCAGAAGTGACAGCTGTGAAAGTCAGGGTCATAAATCATTCCCCAGCTCTGGAGACAAAGGGACTCAGCGTCTCCCGTGCTAGAGGCAGCGGAGCAAATAAGATCAGTCGTCATGAGGAAGAGAGGTGCCACCCTGGGACTCGGTGACAGCCAGTTCAGGGTTGTAAGTAGAAGTGGCTGCAAAAGCCACACAAATGGCTGAACATCCAGGAACTAGAGGAAATCGGGGCGTGCGAGGGGCTCTGGGGAGCATCTGTCCTTTGCTCTGGTGAATTCGGGCAGCCTGAGGTGTGTGAAGTGGGGGTTAGGGGGGCGGCTGGTGGGAGCTGACACATGGTGGACAGGATGTCCGGGGAGCTTCTCGAGGTTTGCAGGGCTGCTCAGCGAGCTCAGCTTGAACCCCACGTGCACCCCAACCCAGCCCGTGTCTTCTGCTGTCAACCACTGGCCTCACAGACTGGGCAGAAGAACGTGCCAGATCCGGGCACCCTACCAGCCTCCTGGAAGATGTAGCTCCCGTCACGTGCCTTCCTAAGTCAGAGAGACAGAGCTAAGCAGCTGTCTTTCACTGAAGAAAAAATTGTTCTCTCATAACCTCAAGGGGCTTTGTATTTCTTTGCTTCTCCTATCGTATGAAGGAAGGGCGGGGGGCAGGCGAATCCACATCCTCCCCGCTGTTCTGCTGAGGTATGATTGCGATGGCAGGTGTTCGTACACAGGGTGGTGTGGCTGGGGCAGGGCTGGCCGGCTTGAGGAAGAGCAAAGTTAATCACTCCTTGAGGAAAGTAAGTCCATCACGTGCCTGCAGTTATCACAGGGGCCCTCGGCCCACACAGCCAACGATGCCTAAGGAATGGCCTGGTGGGCTCCTGCGGTCCCACCCACAGATCAGCGTCAGGGACAATGCTACCCCTTCATCCTTATTCAGGCTCAAGTCGGAATCTCACTCGAAGACTGTCTTCTGGCTTAGGCTGGACAACTCACAGACAGAGGACCTGTTTCACCCACGGATGGTGAAGCAGTCACCTGGTTCCCACACTCCGTGACACAGCAGCTGTCCCTAGTTGTCTGGCCCCCAGCCCTGGGGGGATCAGGGCAGGGAAACAGTGGCCTTGCGTGTGAGAGCCAGACAGAGGAGGTGGTCGCGGATATGGGCTCTGGATCGGGTAGTTTCATTTGAAAGGTGTGCTCTAGTGTAAGTTGCTTACTATCCCGGGTAATTGTCTAACCCTGGGAGGGGTGGCCCCTCCAGAGTCAGCAAGGCCCCGAATGTCACAGCATCAGGAAACAGAAAATAAAAATACATGGTCACCATGCCTTCCTCTTCTCTGCTGTCAGGACCCAGCTCAAGCCTCGTCTTTTCCAGGAGAGTGTCCCAGGCCACCCTGTCCCATTGGGATTGCTCCCCTCCCTGAAGTCCTATAACACTTAGAGTCTCTGCCATTCATTTTTATCAATTATCAAAGCTGTGTCAATAACCTAAGCTCCGTGGGGATGGAGACTGTGTCCCTTACTTCTCTGTGTCCCCTGCAGCACCTGGCACAGAGACCAGAGACTTGAACATAGTAAACACTCATTAAGTATGCTCAAGGTTCAGTTTAGTAGGTCACAGGGATGGTTACATTCAACAACAACAACAAAAAAAAAACAAAAAAGATTTTTTTTTAACCCCTGAGCAGGAATGACCCTGCCTAGAGAAACTCACGGCTTGGTTCTGTGGGGAAGAAGGAAATTTTACCCTACCCTTCTAGGTCCCGTCATCTGATCTGATCATTAAATCTACACAAGGCAGAATAACAAGAGAAAATAACCAAATTTAATTACATACACACATCTAGGAACCCCACATACATGAGAGAGTCAAAGACTCCACATACATGAGAGGTTCAGAGACAAAAAGGTAAAATGAAGATTGTAGGGTATTCTGAGCTAAGGACGAGGTCAGGCGCTTTGGTGCTCTAGTGGGGAGGAAAGTCATTTGCAGGATGATAAGAAGAGCAGATGTTCAGTGATTAGATTTTTGCCCTGCCATATTGGTAGGTCATCAAAAGTTATTTCTGGTAATAAGTCCAATTATAGGTAAGTTCCCAATTTAAATTCTTCGAGGGAGAGGTAAACGTGTCTCATGAGCCTGTGGGGTCTCGATTGCCTTCACCTCAAAATAACCCACGTGCTATAGCAGCACACCTTGGGGAGGCCTTCTGAAGCCCTTAGTCTCCTTTTATTATCCAGCACTTGATCTTTCTAAGCCTTATAATTTTTACAAATCCAGACCTTGTTTAATTCTCAAACAAGGACAATTCAGGCGGCTCCAGCTGTGACTACAACTCAGAAGGGATCGTTTCTAATTGCAGCTGAAAAGGGGAAAAAAAGTTAGTATTGATGCCCTGACCCCAGTATCTCCTCCACTAGCTCCCTGGAACAGGAGAGTAAATGACACACGTCAGCTGGGTTCACTGAGCAGCCAGGAGGCAGACGAGGCATGTCTGTCTCATGAATTATTATTAATGGACAAATCATCCGTGTTGTGTCCATCCTGGCTGGTGGGTCCAGCTGCAGCTGTCGGGAAGGGAGAATTACCTGGTTCTAAGTGGCCTGGAATGAGTTGTGAGACATGGCAGTGCCCTGGCCACCTTGGGCTTCTCCTGCCAGAGAATAAGGAGCAAGGAGGGCAGAGCAAATGGAGGGTGGATCAGAGCCAAGTGTAAAATTCCTTCAGTGATTTGGTTCTGTCCCTGGGGCAGAGGTGATGGACAAAAACAGACATCTCGGGAAGCTTGGCATGAAATCAAATTCCAGGGCCATAGCTCTAGCTTTGCCAGAAGATGACTTGCCAATGTCCAGAAATGCCCTTCCAGGTGGTGGTGGGGTGGAGTAGGGAGAAGAACTTCTTCTCTGAGTGTCCCAGCGTGTCAGGGGCTGTCCCCCTGTCTTCAGTCCCTTGTTATTCAAAACTTAGTCTGTGGACCTACAGCACTGGTCTCATTTGGGAGTTTGTTAGAAATGCTGAATCTCAGGCAGGGCCAGGAGTAGCGTGAGGCCAAGAAAGATGGCTGCCTCCAGTGCAACATTCAAGGGATCACCCCAATACTCAGTAATTGAGATAAATACTATTTAAAAAAATCAAAATTAATGCAAAAAAAAATCCATGATGAGAAAAAATGTCATAATCTTAAATGACGCCATGAGCTGACTCTGCCCGTCTCACCCCACCTTAATCCTGGCCCTGAGCTCTGGCCCCACCCAGGCTGTTGGAATCAGAATCAGAGTGTTCTAACAAGATATCCAGAGAATTCACATGCACGTCAAAGTCTGAGAAGCCCTGCTTTGGACAACACCTCCTAAGCAGTAATAACCCCAAATCTTGGAATCCAGGTAGCAGCAAAAATGGAAAGGGATGAGCAGTGGTAATGTTCCAGAAGCATCCAGCCCTATGAGTTTGCTTTCCGTTTGCCTGAACTTGCACACTACCCCCTTAAAATTGTACAGTATTTCATAGTTTATCATAAACTTTTAAAAAATGTTCTATTTTGAAATAATTATAGAGCCATAGGAAGTTGCAAAGAGAGCAGAGAGAGATCCCATGTGCCCTTCAGCTAATTTCCCCCAATGGTTACATTTTCCAGAAATAAATACGGTATAATATTAAAATGAGGAAATTGACATTGGTATAAAGTGAATGTATAGTTAGATGTCATCGTATCACATGTGTAGATTCATGTAACTCACACAATTAAGACACAGAGCCAGTCCACCACTGCAAAGATCTCCCTGGAGCTACAGCTTTCGAGTCATACCCACCCCCGCTTCCCTGGCCCCCACTCCCCATCCCTAGCTCTTGGCAATCACTAATCCGTACAATTTCTCAAAATGTTATGTAAATGGAATCATATATATACAACCTTTTGAGATTGGCCTTTTTTCACTTAACATAATGAACTGGAGACGCATCCCAACTGTTGCCTGTATCGTTAGTTTACTACTTTTTGTTGCTAAATAGTATTCCACAGTATGGATGTACCACAGTTTGTTTAACCACTTACCTGTTGTAGGAAATTATATTTGTTTACTGTATTTGGTTATCACAAATAATGCTAATATGAACAATTGTGTCCACGTTTTTGTGCAAGCATGTTTTTATTTCTCTGGAATAAATATCCAAGAGTTCAATTGCTGGGTTGTATGATAAGTGTATATTTAGTTTTATAAGAAACTGCCAAACCATTTTTCACAGTAGTTTGCCATTCTACCAGAAATGCATATGAGATCCAGATTCTCATCCTGGCTAGCGTTTGGTATCATCATTAGTTTTTCTTTTAGCCACTCTGATAGGTGAAAAGTGATAGCTCCTCATAGTCTTAACTTACATTTCCTTAATGTTTAGTGATACTGAACATCTTTTTTTATGTGCTTATTTGTTCTCTATGTGTCCTTGTCAGTGAAATGTCTCTTTGTGTATTTTGCCCATTTTATAATTTGTTAGGTTTTTTTTTTTACTGTTGAGTTTTGAGGGACTTTTCTATATTCTAGATATGAGTCCTCAGATATGTGGATTGTAAATATTTTCTCCCAATCTGTAACTTGTTTTATCTTTTTCTTAACAGTCTCTTTCATAGAGTAAAAGTTTTTAAATTTTGTCAAAGTCTAATGTATTGTTTCTTTTCCATTTATGCATCACATTTTTGGTGTCATGCCTAAGAGGTCACCAAGTTTTGGGACCAAAATTTTTCTATTATTTTCATCTAAAAGTTTTATAGTTTTACATTTTACATAATTTAAATCTACTATCTGTATTGAATTAACTTGTGTATAGGGTGCAAGATTTAGAATAAGTTTTTTCTCCTCCTCCTCCTCCTCCTCTTCCTCCTCCTCCTCCTCCTCATCCTCCTCCTCTCTTATTTTGTTCTGCAACTGCCCACAGCTGGCCATACTTGTGTGGGGTAATTTCTAGACTCTCTATTCTATTTCATTGATCTGTGTGTCTGTCTCTCTGCCAATACCTCACAGTCTTGATTACTGTAGCTGTATAATAAGTCTTGAAATTTGGATAGATTGATTTTCTCAGTTTCTTCTTTTTTTTCAAAATGTTTTCATTATTCTAGTTTATTTACCTTTTTATATAAATTTTATAATTATTTTGTATGTATTTACACCAAAAAAAATCATGCTGGGATTTGGATAGGAAGGGCATTAAATTTATTAAAATATACCAGTTTGGGGAGAATTAATATCTTTACAATGTAGAGTCTTCATATACATACATACAGTATGTCTTTACATTTATATAGATTTTTGCTTTCTGTCATCAGCATTTTGTATTTTGTAGTTTTTAGCATATAAGTTCTGTAATGTTTTATTATATTCAAAGTTAAATATTTTATTTTAATTTCAGTTTTTAAATGTTTCTTGCTAGTATATAGGAATATAATTAATTTTCTTATGTTGATCCTGTTCTAGGAGTTTCCTTGTAGATTTCTTGGGATTTCTAAGTAGACTTTTATGTCATATGAAAATAGAGACTGTTTTTTTTTTTTCTTTTTGATCTCTGTATCTTCTATATCCTTGTCTTACTTTATTGGACTAACTAGAATTTCAAGTCCTATTTGAATATCTGTGAGGAGAGCAGATGTCCCTACCTTCTTCCTGATCTTAGGAAGAAAGCATTTAGTCTTTCGCCGTACAGGATGGCATTTGCTGTAGGTTTTTATGCATGTTCTTTATCACGTGGAAGAAGTTCCCTTCTATTTTTAGTTTTCTGGTTTTTTATTGTAAGGAAGGAAGAAACATCCTCTATGCTTCTCAGTTCCGGGCCCCACACTCAACAAAGACAGAAACTCCTTTGTTTAGTACCTCGCTATACATATCTCTTCATCTGGCTGTTGATTCATATCCTTAAAATACTTTGCAATAAATTTGCAATCTAGTGTCTAAATGGGTTCCTTGAGTTGTGTGAGCCACTCTAGGAAATTCATCGAACCCAAGGAGGAAGTTGTGGGAACCATGGAACTCAACAGTACAGAGTGAATCTTAGTGCAGACTATGGCCTATAGTTAATAGTAATGTGTCAGTATGGACTCATGAAGTATAACATGTTCCCATAGCAATGCAAGTTGTTAATAATAGGGGAAATGGGGTGTGTGTGTAGGGGGGAATAAAAAGGTGAGGAGCTGAGTATACAGAACTCGATTCAGTTATTTTGTAAATCTAAAACTGTGCTAAAGAAAATAACGTCTCTTAATTATTTTGAAAACGAAGAGACTTCACATTAAAAGAAAAAGCAAACGTGATAAGAATTAGTTTTAAGTTTGAAGAAAGCTAATAAGAAGGTCATCCTGGAACCCTGCTGGTGAACTACCCAGCCAGTCTTGCCACCAAGCCCATGTTCACCTACAGAAGCCCTCGCCTGTAAAATAAATCCTTGCCCCGTTTTCTCAGCAGTACAAGTTCAGGCCCTGTTGGATTTGTGCAATGAACCCCCTTGGAAGCAAGAGAATAAAATTTCTTAGCCTCCTCCTAGGTTGCTGAGTTTTCTCATGAAAATAAAATTGGGCATGTCTGGTGAATTTGAAAAAACAACATCATAAATTCCTTCCTAGGGGGAAAAAAATTCTTCTCTGACTGATTTTTTCTCAACCAACCCTAATGATGGTTTTTGATCTGATAGTTAATTTCCTCTAATTACATAGAAGGCCCTTTAAATTTGTTTTGGTGGTTTTTCCCTTCTGAGTAGCAAGATGAAGCAATCAGCCCACCTTTCATAATCTAAGAAGGCTGCTTCTGCTGCTTCTCTTTTTTTAAATTACTCCTGCATTTTGGAATTTCCGCAAGTGATCAAGGGTGGTAATTCTGTTCTGCTGCTCTTTTAATGAGGGGCTTGTTTTAAATCCCTCTAAACTATACTGGCTCATCCAGCAGAGGACCTTTAAAACCGGATCAGTCCCCTGGAGTTCTCAATCCTTTTGCTTTGGGGGCTAAAATCTGTTTCCATAACCTTCTGAACCACCAACGTTTGCTTTAAAAGTTGGCACTTTCTATTTAAATGGCAAGAAAGAAGGGAAATAGACCCTTCAGAATCCAACGTATTGATTTCAATTATCACCTTTAATCCACACTTTTCCTATTTATAACGTGTGCTTTTCTTCTCTTAATTAGAAAGAGCCAGAGATTATCTGCACAAAACTGGAAGGTTTATCGTGATTGGCGGGATCGTCTCTCCCGTCCACGACTCCTACGGAAAGCAGGTGGGTTCCTCTTTTGCCCCTCCCCCACGCCCTCCCTTCCCAACCTGATGGCTCTTCCAGCATCAGACTGCCCCACGGCCATCTCTGCTACAATTCCTGAGAGCAGGAAATGCCTGGTAGCAGGCGTCCCGCTCCCCATCCCTGGACCACAGTCAGACCCGAGCAACTGGGTGTTGGGCCGCAGCTGGGAGGAACAGCTGCCCACGCCCAGGCACCTGCTCACAGCGCCAGGCTCAGTCCACACTCATTAACAGAGGAGCAGGCACACCTGCTGAGGGCCGAGTGGCTACCAAATGAGCGCTGAGTATGGGCTTGGCGAGTCTTTTCTGGGATTTTAGGAGAAATAAAGGTTTATGCCTTTTATCATCTGACTTAAAATTCATTTAAGTTCTGTATCATATGGAAAAAGTTCCCTTCTATTAGTTCTCTGAGTTTTTATTGTGAGGAAGGAAGGAATTTCCTCTACCCTTCTAGGTTCTGGTCCCCAGAAACTCTAAGAGCTCTCTCAGTCATTCCCCTTCCTCCCCTAGTGGGCTCTGGGGAGGTTGCCTAAGCAGCCAGTTTGAGCCATGAGACAAGGCAGCATCTGCCAAGTTGAGTCTCATCTCTGTGCTGGGCACACTGGCTGTTTCGTCAGAGGAGGCCACCTACTGGCCCTGTTGTATGTGGTCTATTCCACATGCCCTTTCTTTTTTTCCTGTCCCCTCTGCCCCTCCATGCTTGTCAGTGTGGCAGACAGACAAGTAGAGGGGTCACACCCTCATTCTCTGTCACCACTGAAAAATGACTGCACTTTTGTAATGGGCTGGCTTGGGATAGTGTCTCGGGGAGGCTGCGGGGAGCAGATGGCTGTCCCACTGATTGGTCTGTTGCTTCCCAGGGCCTTGTGTCAAGCCGGCATCGTCTTATCATGTGTCAGCTGGCTGTCCAGAATTCTGATTGGATCAGGTAGGGCTGGCCTGATGTTGCCAGAGGCGGGGGGCCTTGGGACCCACTGGGGGTGGGCGGAGAAAGAAGATGGGTCCTGGCAGCAGTTTGGATCCTATGGGGGTGGGGAGGCCAGGGGAGGTATTAGCCCTGTTAGCTAACAAAATTCAGCTGAGTAGATTTACAGATCAAATTGGCTTCATTCAAAGATGCATAAATCAGGCAGCATCCCATCTAACAAATAGAAAGGAGCTCCAAGGAGCCATAAAAAATAGGAGGCTTTTCTAGGCAGAAAGGGTGAAAGAGTGGATTGTTTCCGGCTTTGGTGACCTACCTGTGGGGTTGGGAAGAGGCTGGCAGGCCGATTCCCCCTGAGCTGACCAGGAACTGCCACACTGCCTGGTTAAAATTACATTCCTGGGAGAAGTTGAAACTGCAAGTAGGTAGGTAGGTAGGTAGGAGGTCTTGGTTTGGTGATGTGGGCTTACCACAAGCGACTCTGTTTGGGGCCTGTTTTCTTTTTTTAACAGCCCCATGCAGGCCAGAGTTAGACCAGCTGGGGCGGCCCAGCTGAAACATTATTTTTTAACCAAGCTATGAGGCCCATGAAACTAAAAAGGGAGCTTTCGTTGTTTCTGGATCCAGGGGGTATTTTTGGAGCTTCTAAGAATTGGGTTTGGGGTGAGGCATGGCCAGAAAATCCATGATGACTCTCTGCTTTTACCTCCACTCACTTCCATGAACTCTCCCTGCCTTTCCGGAAACGTTCCCTGGGCTCGGCTGTTCTCCCTTCCCAAACCCAGGTTCTCTAGGGCCCCACACCGACCGTGGGCCAGAGCTGGGGGCGGGGACAGAGGCATGGGGACCAGCGCTCATTCACTGCCTTTCCCTCAGACATTCCACTAAGAAGGCAGACACAAGCCGCTCAGCTTGCAGTGTAATTAAAGCGAGCTTCCACTAATTATGCTAATTATGCTCCCCAAAGTTCCTACAGTTACCATTTGCATACGAGTAGATAACGGTTTAAAAAAAAAAAATAATGGTACACCATTTGTACTGGAATTTTCCTCCATGGAAAAATAAGCAGCACCTCGACGTGTCCATGGAAGGGGGAACATGAAGAAAAGCTGACCTCAGAATGAGGATCGCAGAATTAGCAGAGAAGAGATGGGTGAGCAGAAATGAGAGTTGTGAAGGGAGGCGATGATGATGATGATTAAACAGTGATCCTCATTGTTTGTGCTCAATGACTTGTGTGAAAAGCACATGCCCTCAGTAGACTCTCTCATCCAGCCAGGATATAGGTTAGGATGAAAGACAGCTACCCTGTTCTCCCACGAAAAACAAGCACAGAGAAATCAAGGGGCTTGAGAGTAAACAGCACTTCTGTGGTCAAGTCGGGGACAGAAATGAGGCCTCTTGACTTGCAACTCGTGATCTCCTGGGGATAATGGAGTCTAGTGGGGAAAATCCGGGGCAGGAGGCTATTGCTGTTTGGAAGCGATTAAAGGATTCTCAACTAATTCCCTCATTCATTCAACAAACATTGACTGAGCACTTCCTGTCTGCCCTGCCTGCATTGCTCTAGGCCCTTGGAAAATCAGAATTCCAAAGGGAGATCACTAGGGAGGCTCAGAGCTAGCTGGAGAGATGGAGGTGGGCAGGGCAGGGCCCCTGGACATGGGGGAGTCTGTTTAGCCAGGTCAGGTGTCTACCCATCTCAGGGAAGGGGTGGTCAGGATCTGCGGGGAGCCAGGCTCAGGACAGGCTGACTGTCTAAGGCTTCTCAATTAGCGAGATCCCATCTCTGAGAAACTCAGGTGTGGTGCATGGTGGGAGGTGGGCAGGAAATGCTCAACTGCTAAGAAAATGTTGAGAAACATCCCATTTTAGCAGCTCATTAAGTTTGCAATTAAGGCGGAGAGCCGCATCCATCTGGGCTGGATCCACGGTCACTTCGCGTCCTGACGTGCAGGAGGGCTTGGCCGGCCTGCAGGTCTGCGCCGTCGGGTCTGACTGCCGTGCCCACCTCCGTACCCACAAGGCACCCCTCTGCGCAGGGAGGCAGAAGGGGACAGATTCCCCAGCTCAGATAACTGCAGCCACCACCTGATGAGGGCCCGGCTCTCACAACCCTGTACCGTCCAGAGGAGAATTCTCATTTCGCAGACAAGACACTGTCATGAGCACTTTACGTGTAACACTCACTGAGCCTTTCTAATAACCTCATGGGAGAGTTACTGCTGTTATTCCCATTTTGCAGACGGGGAAAGCGTGTTCCAAAAGATCACATGACTCTCCCAAGGCCCCGCGTGGGAAGTTCCGGGGCTGGGGTTAAACATGTGAGATTGGTATCAGCATGTCTGTGTGGAGCCCAGGCCATGCACCCCTCCTTTCACAGAGGGGAGACTGAGGCTCAGGAAGGTGTTTCAGGCCCATGTCTTATCCGACTCGAGGTCTAAGTACACGGTAGGACCCGGTCTGCTGAGCCCCCCGAGCTGTGGCCTTTGAAGGGAACTAAGGAGAGAGTGTGAGGCTGGAAACCAAGGGAGACTCTTTCCCACTGTGTCAGGGTGGACCCCTGGGAGTGCTATCAGGACACCTGGCAGACGACCTGCAGCGTGTTGGAACACCACCGGGACCTCATGAAGGTGAGCGGGGCCAGACTGCGGGGCGGGCGGGCCACAGAGGCCGGGCAGGCTGTGGCAAGGGCGCTGCTGGCCTCTGACCCAGTTCCGCGTCTGGTTTCTCGCCATCTGTGGGGGAGACTGGCATGGGGAAGGGCGGGGAAACCCCCTCATTCCAGGGGCTGTGCCTGCCTTGCACCCACCCCCGCGGGATCTGACTTGGGGCAGTTCACCTTCTGGCAGCAAGTTCAAGGTGGATTGAAGGAGACCGTAGGTAGAAGACTTCAGAAAGTGAGGAGAGAAGGAGGAAACCAAGAGAAAAAAGCAGGAGAAGGGGGCACTCTGGGAGGAGGTACAAGCAGCCAGGTCCTCCTGCCTCACCTGTCTGGGACCCACTGGTGCCCTCACTCTGGCAGAGGACGCTGTGCTGACGTCACTGTGCCATCATCCCTACTCGTTGCTCCTCACATGAGTCCCACGGGCAGACCGGGCTCTGGGCCTTGTCTTACGAGTGGGTGCCATGAAGCACAGAGAGGTGAGCCGGCATGCCTGCAGATACCACTGAGTGAGCCTGGAGGGGCGTCTGGAGCCGCGGCTGGGCTGCCGTGAGCGAAGAGCTGGGTGCCAGGTGAGAACGAGTCCCACGCCGGCCGGCAGCACTGGGCCGGGGATGCAGAGAGCACCCTGCACAGATCAGTACCAGCCCATCGACTTCCACGGCGGCAGGATGAAAAGCAGCGCCAGCAATAGCAAGAAGCCCGGCCGACCGAGACCAGACGCAATCGATCCTGCTCGCCTCCACTGGCCCTGCCACGGGCCGTCCCCCGCCCCAGACGACAACCAGATGGCATTTTCCTCACATGGGGAATGCCTCCACCCCGCCGGGTTTCCTGTCAGAGGGCCTGTGAGGACTTTCTCCTCGGGGAGCTGTCAGCAGCCGCAGTCACCCCCACCTCCAACCCTGCGGCTGGGCTTTGTTTTAATAGACGTGGAGCCTCCAGGCTGCAGACACTCCAGGGAGCTGGGCGCCAGAGGAGCTGGGAGGACCAGCTGGCCGTTGCTTCGTCTGTTACGTTTCCCCTCGTGGAATGAGGAAAACCTATCTCCCATGTCTCTGCTCTCAGAATTCTTCACAGACACCCAGAGTCTTTCCTAGTCCGCATGGAAGGACTCTGACTGCTTCTCTGTGCTGGTCTCCCCAACAGCAGTGATAAAGGACATCTCCTCTTACTGTCCACGCGCGTTATCAGTCAGGATAGGCTAACAGACATCCTTAGAATCTCAGTGGCTTCACACAGGTGCATGTCTCACAGGCCATGTCAGCTGAGGGGTCAGCTTGGAGCCTGTGCTCCTTCCAGTCACACAGGAGCCTCAGGTGCCAGGAAAAAAGGGAGGAGTTGGGACCCCAAAGGCAGGCCTGAGCCTGGGTACTGTTTTGCCACCTAAATGCGTGGGCTTCCCGAACCCTCTCTCTGCCGTTGCTCACACCCAGAGGCATGCATCTGGGCCAGATGAGCGTGGCCAGGAGCCCAGCTATTGCAGTGAGGGCCACAGACCAGCGCAGAACGGAGGTCACGACAGCCCCTCCCTCAGAGCAGGAGCTTGGGGCCGCTTTCCAGTAACCCTCTGCCTCCCTGGTCCTACTGTCAGGCTGGTGTCCCTGGCCTGGGGGGTAGACTTGTCGGAGACACTGGCCGGGCTTGCGAAGTGACTCATGGCCGGCCATGTTTGGAAAGGCCCCCGAGCAGGCGAGAGCCGCCAGAGAACTGATGCAGGCAGCGCGGGGCAGGCGGCCACCAGGCAGGCTGAGAAGACCCCACGGTACCCGGCCTCGGCTGGCTCCCAGATGTGCCAGGTGCTGCTGTGACCTCCTGTTGTCAGGAACATTACAGAAGTGACACGGTACCCTACAAGACAAGTGACCTCCACGGCTCAACGCCCACATGCTGCTCTGCAGGCAATGTGGCCTGTGGGAGAGGTGCCTTCGGAGGGTCCCCCCCAGCCCTCCAGGGCTTGGGGTTCTCTGGCAGCGGGACTCAGTAATCCGGAAAGGGTGGTGCAGGGTGGGTGGGATGCCGGCTTTCAGGGAAGGGCCTTGGAATTAGCAGTGGCTGTTGTGACACTGAACAGAAGGAAAACGCATCCTTTGTTTCTGTCGCCCGTTGCTACTCTCCCCTCACCCGGGCAGGGGGTTGCTTCTGGGTCAGCCGTGACGAATGCTGCGCTGTCTGCACTGTTTTCTGAGGCACTAGTGAGAAGCAGCCGGCCAGATAACTCGGGACCATGGTTCATGCACACGGAATTTCCCTTTGGCTCCGGAACGTGTGTTCACACTGAGGAGCAGTGCCCAGAGCCCCACCACCCTCCTGCAGCACAAACACCTCCTGCTCCGCCTGGCACTGCTCTCTGGCTCAGCCCTGCCCGTGGCATCTCTGGCCCAGAGAAGCGCAGGTGGTGATAACGCCTGGTGTGTGTGTATGAGACCTCTCCCAAGCTTACACGGCCCTTTCACAGACACGGCCTCATTGGAGCCCCATGAAGCAGGCGGGGGTCGGGAGGGGGACCGGTGTGCACGTTGCACAGGTCACAGGTCAGCTGCTGCGTACGACGTCCCTGCCACCTGCCAAACACTCTGTAGGCACTTCACGTACGCTCACTCAGGTCATCTTACCACAGTCCAGAAAGGCAGCTCTGTCGCCTCTCTATGAGGCTGAGGGTCGAGGAAAGCTAAGTAACTATCCAAGGTTATACAGCCAGAGGGGCACAGAGCCTCAACTCAAACCGAGGTCTGTGCGACTCCACATCCCACGTGTTTCCCACTGAGCTGCCCTCCTGCCTCCCGCCAGCCCAGTGTGCTGCTCAGTGCAGCTGCGTCTAGAACCCACGCCCGGCCTCTCCCTCGGTTGCAGGCGGTGTCACCGTGAAGAACCGCACGCACATGAGTGTTTGGAGATGACTGGGAAACGCTTTTTGTAAGTTACTTGGGTAATGACGCTGACTCTGCACTTTGTCCTTTCCCCAGCGGGTAACTGGCTGCATCCTCTCCAACGTCAACACACCTTCTATGACGCCCGTGATCGGACAGCCACAGAATGAGACCCCCCAGCCCATTTATCAGAACAACAACGTGCCCGCCAAGCCCACTGCAGGTAGGGCGACCCTGGTGTTCGGCAGCGGTTCTCAGCCTTCAGAGCCACCCGGAGGGCTTGTTAAAACCCAGAGTGCTGGGCGCCACCCTAGAATTTGACTCTGCGGGCCTGGGAGTAGGAGGAGAATTTGTATTTTTAACCTGGTGATGCTGATGCTCTGGTCCAGGGACTGTACTTTGAGAACCCTTAATATGGAGCACCTGAGAGAAATAGTTGCAGTCAGAGACAGAGAGATGGAGAGGCCGAGAGAGACAAGGGTGATGGAGTGCATCCTTCTGCATTTAGATATACATATAATTGCCTTCACTGGGAGTTAAAGATAGAGAAGGGAGCATTTTTCTGAGCCCTTTCCAAGAGAATGGAGGCTCTGGCCCAGGGTCACACAGTGAGGAAGTAACAGGGCCATGAGACAAACCCAAGCAGCCTGCATCCAGAATCCCACACTCTTAGCCTCCTCTTCAGTGACAGAGAGCATGGACCCCCAACACTTACCCTACTGTGTGTGTGCCCGCATGGCACCCAGCACTCTACAGGGGTTCTCATTTCATGCAGTGATTCTGCGATACAGATGTTAAGTTCCCATTTACATGAGATTCAGAGAGGGTAAGTGATTTGCCTAAGACCACACAGCTCAAACATAGAAGAGCCAGAATTCATATTCAGGATTGTCTGATTCCAACGTTATGTTCCTTCTAATATTTTCTTCTAGCTCAATTGCAGGAGACAGATTCTCGTATTATATTTCAAGCCTAGAGACCATATGCTGTCATTAGTCTATTACAAATGGGGTAATTCACAAGGAAGAGCCAGAATTTCGTACTTTGCATATAGCTACCTGTAGGGGCTCAGAAAAAATGTTCTGGATTAGAGACCAGAAAGATTATTGAAAACCAGATCCCTCTCAGCCAAAGTAGGATGTCTGATTATTTTAAAGTCCATCTGCATGGGAAAGAATGCCTTAGCCCAGCAGAAATTTTCCAGTTGAATTCTTAGCCATAGGCCGAGTCTCCTTGGATCAGTGATGGGCAAATGCTTATAATATTAAAAAAAAAAAATGAAAAAGCAAACAGCTTACATGCTCTTTCAACATAGAAAATAATCCAACGGATGCTATACACACATGGCTGCATAATACACATTTGAGAAATGGAAGAAAATAAATAGTAAACCAGCATGTCAGTGGTGGTTCTCTCCAGGGGTGGGATTACGGATGCTTTTTAATTTTCCTCGTTATATATTTTCCTCTTCTCTGGTTTCCCATTTTTCGAACGTATAATAAACATGACCAGACACTAGACTCCAGTCTACGGCTCACAATGCTCGTGTCGGGGACTGTGAATGAGGAGAAGGAGTTTTTGCTGTCGTGTTTCTGTTCTTTCTCTCTACCCTCCTTCAGCCACCCACCGCCCCTGCTCCGGTGCACCCCTGTCGTTTGCAGTGGCCCCCCGCTGGGCCGATGCGAGTGCTCAGGTGCGAGTGGTTCTCTCCCTCTGCCCCTGTCTGTCTCGCTCTCTCCCATAGCCAAGATCCTGGGGAAGGTGGGAGAAAGCCTAAGCCGGATCTGCTGCGTCCGCCCGCCCGTGGAGCGCTTCACCTTCGTGGGTAAGGGAGCAAGGACCTTCCGGCCCAGTCCTGCCTCTTTTCTCTCCCTGCTTCCTTCACTGATTCAGCAACCGCTCTCTTGCCCCCGACCACGTATAGAGCAACTATTGCAATGGTGAGAAAACAGATAAATGGGAATGTCACCAGGCCAGCAGCGCCAGTGCTGAGCTGTTGTAGGAGCCCAGAGGGTGTGATCAACCTGTGGCAGGGCTGCCTGGGAGACCTCACTGGGTGGCGTGCTCATTCCCACCCCCCCCACCACCACCACACACACACTGAATGTGTCCACATGCCTGAGAGTTTTCAGGGGCACAGGATCCTCCTTCAGGTCCTTCCAGCTCCAGCAACGTCCCTACTCCTGCTGATAGGCTAAGAACACACACGCTCTTTCCTTAATTCCCTCTGCTTTGGCTGCTCCCCCAAGGGCTCAGCGTGGATGAGACTATCCGAGGCCATGGGGCTCCTCCAGAGTCCCCAAGTTCAACTCTGCAGACGAGCTGAAGGTCTAGACCTCATGCTCTTGATTCTCTGGGGCTGACATCTTTCGTTTCTGAGATTTCCAATTTCGGGCATCTTGCAAAGGAACTAAGAGAGTTGGTTGTGGGGGAGGGAAGGATACAGGGACCAAGATGGCCTCTCTGTGGCTTTGTGCACACTGTGCACCCCGTGTAGGCATTTCGCACTCGAGGGCACATGTCAAAGCCTCTTTCACGTCTCCCTCGGGCTCCTGCTGCATTCCACCACGTGACAACTTCTAATACGCCATTCCGCTTGTTCGTTGAGCCAGGTAGCCCCCCTAAGGAGAGATGACTACTTCCTTGTGACTCAGAGCTGTGTCCCCAGTGTTGAGGATGTGGCTCTCGTGGCCAGCCTCCCTAAAACACAGAAGGAAGCAGAAGGCGCTCAGCATGAGTGTGTGTCTGTTCGTCACCGGGTCCCCGGCAAGGCTGTCTGATTCTGACAGTCCCAGAAACGTGACGTCTGCAAGGCTGTCTGATTCTGACAGTCCCAGAAACGTGACGTCTGCCCCGAAGCCTAAGGAGACGCTCCTTCTTGATTTTAAGCTGGACCGTACTGCCCATTCACTCTCCTCAGATGCCCCCTGCAGGGAGGCAAGGGCACCCCGACTCTTGCCCACCCCACCCCATCCCACGTATTCCTTCAAGGAGCCCCAGGTGGCAGATGCCAGCAAGTCGGGGCCTTAATGCACCTGTGTTCTCTTCCTCCTCCCCAGATGAGAACGCCAACCTTGGCACAGTGATGCGGTACGAGGAGATCGGTGAGTGGGGCTGGGAGAGGGGCATTTGGCAGAGTGGGGGGTGGGGAGGCTTGAAACCCGGGGTCTCCTCTCAGAAGAATGACTGCTTCCCATTGGTCCCATTGGTCGCCCTTTTATACCTCCGGACCGGACTCACGCAGGTCCTCGGGAGGTAGGCCCGGGCCTGTCGGCAAGTTCCCCTTCGGAGCCTTCTCTCCTTTATCCAAAAGACATGGAAGCTGAGCCACAGTACCCGCCAGAGAGACTGTTCTTTACCCACGATACTGCACGCGAGGCAGAACGCTCCCCCTCCAACCCACCCCTGCCTTCCTCGTCAGAGGATTGGCTTGTTTGGGGGACGAGGAGCGGAGAGTGAGCTGAAAGCCACCTTTGCAGCCTCCCTGCAGCCTTGAGCAGAGGCTAAGGCATCCGCTGCCCGTGTGAGGTCCCCGCAGGCCCCAGGCCACGCAGGCGGAGGGCAGTTACACAGAGCCGTCACATAGGAAGGAGCTGACCCACCCGAGGAGGGAGCTGAGTCTGGGGTAACCTTGGGGAACAAATCCAAGGTTGCGGAGTGGGTGGGAGACACACGTGTTTGAAACGGGAAAGAGCAGACAGATGCAGCTGAACTTGGCACCCGTACCGGGTGGCAGGAGGGTCGGTGGCAGCCGAATGCCTGCATCTCTAGGGGGAGGGGCAACCTGGTGCCCAGCAGACATGCTCGGTCTTACCCGCCCACTGCAGCTCGCCCCTTCCTGCTGCTTCCCTGACCGGGGCCGGAGGCCGTGGCCTCCTGTCGTGACCCCGGGAGGTGGGATGCTGTACCTGAGCATCAGGTGCCCCCAGGAGGCCCAGCGGATGTGACGTCATTTCGAGGGGCTTCTCTGGGTCTTGTGCTCTGATCTGAGGTGCCTGGTGCACTCGAATCAGCACATACTGGTTTTTTAGATCCATTTGTAATATTTTCAGGGATTCTGTGAACACGAAAAATTAAATCATATTAAATAACAGTTAAACGAACTGTATTCAAAAACAAAAATAAGGAGTTCTCAAAACTCCTCACATCCTGATTATTTTATTATATTTTAATAGCCTTTTTTTTTACCAGCACAGCACTGTCCGAGGGCCACAAAGCGTGGCCCCTGGCCCCTGGGTTGCTCCCGAAAGCGGGCAGGCACGTTTGGCCGAGGCCTACAGCCCCCAAACACCCAAGGGCCCGGGTGGGAGCGGAAGCCGTGTGCCCGCTTCCCCGAGTTCCCACGCCTGGCCAGGAGCTACCTTTCCAGAAAGTCTTCCTGATGAGCACGGCTCCGAGCAGCTTCACACTTTTAACTGTATTCCAACGTGTGTTCCTCTCGTTCCTTGTTCCAGAGGAACTTATTGTGGCCGAGGTTCAGCCAGGCGCCCTTGTGTACCTTCCCAGCACCCAGGGCCAGGGTGTGAGGCCATCCTGGCCCTGGGGAGCCCCCCCACACACACACAGAGAAGTGATGCCAATGGTGTTTGCACAGCCCACAGCTGCATGTCCAGCGTCCACACCCCCTTAGCTGTCTCACTGCAGCCCCGGGAGGGGCAGGGCTCCTTGTAACCTCACCTTCCTCTTCTCTCAGAGGAAGGAAGGCGGGTGGCTGCAGCTGTCAGGGTGGAGCTGTGGACCAGCATGGCTGGGTGGCGGCTGCCTCTGTGGGCAGTGGAAGCTGGAACGGGCTGCATGGCCTGGGTGTGGATTCCTGGGTGGAGAGTGGGGTGACAGAGCACCAATTCTGGCTGCTGGCCCTGGGTCCCCAGATGGGGTGACCTGAGGAAGGTGGGGAGCCCAGAGAGGGTGGGAGGAGGCTGCCCTGACTCCAGACCTCTGCTGCGAGGCCCCCTGGCTCACGTGTTTCCTTTTTTGCAGTCCCATTGCACCCTTCACGAGAAGGAAAAAGCCATTTTCCTCCTGGCTCACTCAGCATCTATGGCTTCATTTCCATGTCCTTAGTTAGCTGACTGCACCTGCGGGCTGCCCCAGGCCAAAGGCTTTGCGGGCTGGAAAGGCTGCATTAGTCCCCTGCGATAAAACCAGGAGAGTCACTGCTGCCCTCCAGCGGCCACACGGGGGATCCCAAACCCTGCCAGCGCCTCTGGTCTGTGACGAATTATCTGCCCTGGTCCTGCAAGCAAAGGTGGAGGCCCCACTCTTTACCGTTCTGTGCTGTGGCTTTAAAAAAATTCCGGCATTACTCTCGAGTGGGAAGGCAAGTCCCTGGCTGGGGAAGAAAAAAGAGATTCATCTCTGTGGCTTTAGAGCAGAGTTCCCTGATGGACTACTGACAGTGGGAACGGCTAATCCCGTGCTGTGGGCCGCGTGTGCATTGTGGAATGCCCAGCGGCATTCCTGCCCTCCGAGTGCTAGGCGCCAGCAGCAGCCCCTTCTCCCCTGTCTCGACCACCGGAAATGGCTGCAGACATTGCCAAGTTCTGGAGACAAAACTGTGCCCAGTTGAGAACTACTGATGTAGCGAGAGCTGAGGGCCAGTACTTCTTCTGGACACGGCCACCTTACTGAGGATTTAGGTGACCAGAGTTTCAGAGCCTCAGCTTTTCAGCAGAGAGCCCTGGGTGGCTCCAGTGGGGGATGGAGAGCAACAGGACCCCAGGAATGAGCCCCATCCGGCTTCTGTCAGTCAAACCAAGGCTGGCGCATGTCCACAGGTGGGGAGTTGGGCCGTCAATCCCGTGGCATACCATGGAGGCACCGCGTCCCCCAGGGACACCATGCTATAAGAGCAAGGCCATGACAGCCAGCCCAGCCAGCGCAGGCTGCCCAGAAGGCTCTCAGACAGCCTGTCTGCACAGCCTCTGCCGTCAGCTGGTCTGTTGTTCACTTATGCATTAGGTCTTGAGCCCTACTGTGTGCAGTCTCTCTGCCAGGCCCTGGGAATAGAAAGATAAATTAAGGTCCCCGTGTACAAACAGATCATTAGGCTACAGGATGGCATGGGGAAGAGGAGAGTAGGCAGGGGTATTTAGGAGTTAAGACCCCAGTGTCCCACGGGTCTGCCTTTGTGAGACCTTGTCAGATCCCTGAGCTAGCTCTGGGGTCTACGGCAGGCAGAGCTGTGGGCCATCTCAGCCTCGGGGTCTAGGGTGGCAGCAGTCTCCAGAGGGCTCAGACAAGACCCCTGCAGCCACGGCCTCTTCACGGAGGGCCTGGGATGGCTGGGAACTAAACACACCACCGAGTCCCACCCGGGGCCGAGGTCTCTCCCTGTGGTTCCGAGAATCCTAGATTCTTTTTATCCCCATTGCTCAGTTTTAATGAGCGAGTCAGTTTGCTGCCTGTTTTAAGCCACGATGGGCCTCCCTGGGATAATTCAGAGTGGCTTAATGAGGAAAGAAAAACAACTGACAAGCCAGAAGTATGCCCAGGAGTCAGAGAGAGGGTTTGCTCCGCGTGGCTCCTGGAGCCCTTTGCTGAAGGCAGGGGCCGTGTGAAGAGCAGACACTGACGAACTCGGCTACTGCCTGGGTGGTCCCCCCCACCATTCCTCCCATTTTGTGGGCACTGGTGAGGGGAGACAAACCCCATATAGTGCACAGCAGCAGAGAAGCCAAACTCTGTTGACACTTGAGTTTGATATGGAGCAAAAGAGAGAGGCCTTCAGACCTTACCCAAGGCACATGGCTGGCTCAGTCTCTGCAGAAAGCCCTGTGTCCCCAGAAACCCCAGAGCACTGGGCAAACCAAGACTCTCCCCAGTGAGTAATTCCTCCCACCAGGACGAGGGGTGGAAGGTAAACAAGCCTGAGGGGGAGGTGAGCAAAGCTTTCTGCACTGCAGCAGGGGTGCCTGGGCTCTGGCCCCTGCAGGTGGAAGGCTCCCGTGTGCCTCGGGGAACAGGGCTGAGGGTCTCGCCTTCGCCAGGTCCTCACTTATCCCTTTGCAAACTTTGTCCCCGCTCCTCAGAGCTGCGGATCCTGCTGCTGTGTGGCAGTGACCTGCTGGAGTCCTTCTGCATCCCGGGACTCTGGAATGAGGCAGATGTGAGTAGCGAGGTTCCAACCCCCAACACAGCTGGCATGGGGTGTGGGGGGCGGGCTCTGGACTTTGCCCTCCGGTCTTCCCTCTCCTCACAGCTTTCCTCTTGAACCCGAGTCTCCGCCTTCCCTCCTGTGAGCTCCCAGGAGGACAATCCATTCCTGTCTCTAGGGAACAAAATTCCCGCCTAGCGCGCCCAGCTCTATCTCCTATTGCATTTTCACACTCACTCTTCCTCATGTTTACTCTTGGAAAGTCTGTGAGGTTTGGGAAAAGCAATTTGAGTCACGGAATGCTTTCTCCAAGCAGTGCTTGGGTGGGGTATAGGGGGCTGGGGAGGTGCCCCATTCACACTGCTGGGGGCAGGTAAGAGAGGCAAGGATCTAAAGAAAAAGGCTTTGCCCTTTTGAATTATTGTGTGTTTGTTTTCCTCTGATTCCTTTTGAAGAGGGAGTAAATACCACCCTAGAATTCCCTCAACGGGAGGATGGGGTCAAGAGGGAGAAGTTAATAGCAAAAGGTCAGTAGGGTCATTCTGGCAATTGACTTGGGGTAGAAGGAACCAGAAAGTTAAACTTATACTACCTAGAGGCTTAGTGGACATCTTTTGTTGCCAGATCTGAGATCGTCTTATACCAGCTAAGTCATAACCTGCTCACTCTTCATCCATGCACTCATTCTCATTCATTCATTAACAGCCAGGGCTGACGCCAGCTCCCAGGCCCATAGTCCTATGCAAGCTGGAGTCTCGGAACAGTAATTCTAGATTAGTGCTTTTTTATTTATTATTATTAACTTGCTATGTGACTGTGAAAATCACTCAACAACTCTGGCCTTGTTTTTTTTTTTTAATCTATAAAATCTGTAGAATTTTATTTGTAGCATTCTGACATTTAAAAAAATATATATATATGTAGATGTATATATATATGTATATGTGTGTGTGTGTGTGTGTGTGTGTGTGTGTGTGTGTGTGTGTATAATACAGTCCCTGCCCCCAAGATGTATGCATATGAATTTTTTTCATGTACATATGTATGTATCTGGGGTGGGGGGAGGGAGGGAGGGAGAGAGAGAGAGAGAGAGAGAGAGAGAGAGATCCTTTAGGATCAGATTTAATATTCCAGTTCTACTCCAACACACATCATGACAAAATACATTCTGAGCTTCACTTTTTCCCATCTCTAAAATGGGCATGATAATGGTACCTACTCATAGGATTTGAGGAGAATTAAATGAAATTGTCTATGTAACGTGCCTAGCCTAGTACCTGTTGCAGTTACATACGACAAATGCTAACAAGTGAATGTGCCCGCACGGACACAGGTGTGCAGGCAGATACTCCAGGCGAAGGGCGTGCCTGCCAGCACGCCGTGGGATAACCACGAAGGAGGGGGAGTTTCGGGGAAGCAAATTACACTGTGCAGTGCAGTCCTTTCATCTCCAGCCCTGAACAGTTTCCAGCGAGTGAAACTCTAAACCCCCTTTCGGTTCTGGATTAGGTGGCTTAATTAGCTTTTACGCTCCTCTCTACTTCACAAGGTGCTCTGAAATTAAAAAGCAATGTGGCAAAGTCCTGTACAAGTTCTCAGCAAAGCTTTTTCAAGAATCCAGGCAAATCTGGGCAACTGCCTGGGTGCCCATCCCTGGGGAGGCCCGAGCAGCTTGAGCAGGGCGCGTCTAGGGCTTCCTGTCGAGGGCAGCCTCGGGCTTCGCAAAAATTTACTCGGTTTGGGGCCCTGGACGCATGGCCAATTCCTCTGGTCCTCCGGGTTGGATTGTTGACTGTAAATCCTGTCACTTCTCTCCAAAATGGCTGCCCCGAGGTTGTCAGAACTCATATCTGAAGACCAGGGAAAAAAGCCCCAAATCCCTCCTCTTCCAGTTGGTCCTGGCTCTGAGATGACATGTTGTAGGTGAAAACAGAAAAATCTGAGAAACCACTGGCTGTTGAATTACTGGGAATGAGACAGTGGAGGTGGAGTGAGGCCTCATCTACTCAACCGTGCTCCCACTTGGTTGGTCACCCTGGAGACCCAAGGACCTCAGGCTGGCCGCTCCCGGAGGATACAATAATTCCAGGCCGTTAGGCACCCACATGTGTCCTGTCCAGGGTGGCGAGAATTCCAGCCCACAGTGCAGGCAGCAGGGGGTGTGGGTGAAGCACACACCCACAGCTCCCTCCACAGGGCTCTCTAGAGCCTTGAGCGCAGCCCCCCTCCACCCCACCTGGCCAATCACTCAGTCCCCTGATTCAACCCACAGCCAATCTGTGGGGTCCTTAGAATCATGGCGTCTGAGGTACAGGCAAAAAAAAAAAAAAAAGGAAGGCTCCATTCCCTTATATAATTGTGAACCCAGGTCACAACATGCTTATGCCAGAAATATCACATTCAAATTATTTAAACAAAATTAAAATTTGATTCCAAATATCTACCCCACAGGAATGATGGGAAGTTATTACTGACCCGCAGGACCTAGGAGGCAGGCTCCCGGATGCCCTGCACAGGAACACCAATTCCCAAGGGTTCCCACAAACATCTGTTTGAGCCTTCGTGGTCCCTCGAAGTCGGCCCTCTGCTCCGTGCCCACCTGGGGCACGGGACTCCTGGCCCAGCGCTGGGCTCCACCCACCTATGATCACCAGGCCCCATTTCTTTCAGAGGCTTTCCCCCAGGGGGGCAGCAGGGGTGGGTGTCACAGATACCTAGCCTCTTTCAAGGCTGGGGGTCAGAGGAGACAGCGACAGCTCTTCTTTTTAGCCTGATGGTATCGCCCCTATTTTCTCTCCCTTTCTTCGGGACATCTAGTGAATTCTCTTTGGTTAATTTAAAGTCATTGACTTCAAAATTCTGTTTTCTGTCCTGCAAATTTCTCCCCTAAAGGTTCTGGTTCTCTGCTAAAAATAAGGCTGGATTCACACGAAGTGGGATCCAGGGAGCAGGAAACTAGTCAATAACTTGACGAATTATTCCACTGTCATTTGAGGAAGGCTAGGTCTCAAGGTCTAGAAAAGGAAGGGCTTTCTTTCAAGACTGGGTACAGGGTGAGCCCTGCTTATGCTACTAGAACATTCTACCATCTGGGTCTTGCCTGGAATTTCATTTCTTAACCATGAGATAACCAGGAATGAGGTGTGTGAAACTTGTATTCTATCTTAGGTTTCATTCGCTCATTCAATCCTTATCAGAACACATCTCTCTTTATTACCTGGTGTCCCAAGTGGTATTTATTGGCCAAGACCTCCACTCAGTGACGGAGCCCAGAGCCCTGAGTCTGCCCATGACCGGGGACAGGAGAACAAAACTTTTTGGAAAAGTCCCAGGCCCTGGCTGGTGTTCCGCTCTCCATGTCTTCTTCAGAATCCTCAGACACAGGCGGATGAGAAGCTGCTAGTTCAAACAAGTCAGCAATGGAAGCCTGTCCATCCTTCCGTAAAGAGAGCTCAAAGGACGCTCAGAGGAAGCATGGAGCAGTTCGGTCCATGGTCAGTCTGGTCTACAGCAGGCCTGCCATGGCCTCTTCCAGTCGCTAACTCTCCACTGAGTCAGCCTAGCTCTTTCCTCTGTCCTGGACTCCTGAACCAGTGCTCTTCATCCCGAAATCCAATGACACAATTAAAGGGGACGCCCCACCCCCACCCAAACTCATCCCTTGGGTATTTCCTGTTAGGCACAAAGACTCATTAGTCCACAGAGAATTGTGACCTCCTCTAACCAGTGAGTGACACACCCCTTCTTCTTACATTTACTGTTAGAAAATTCCATACGGATTCATCAGGTTTCTCCCCATAAAACACAGAAGAGCAGCTTCCTGTGTGTCCCGGCAGTGAGCAGTTTCATTCCTGATTCTTGAGAGAAATCAAAATCCAGACTCCTAGAGTCACCTTGGAGATCAGAACCCAGTGTCTCTAGCCCATCCCATTTTCAGACTTTTTTAGTGGAGAATTAGTCTTCCCCAGGAGACCTGATCTGTGCTGTGCCTCATCCCGACACCAGCACCAAAGCAGGTGCCCGAGCACGAACCAAGGTCTGTGGGAAAACAAGGCCGAAGGCTAAAGGGTCAGCTGCGGGCAGGTCTGAGAAGTGGGAAGCTTTCATACTCACTCCCCAACCCTAAAAATGCCCACCGTCTGAGGACCTATGCTGCCGGCTGCTTCATCCATCATATTGGAAGGCAGCCTGGCAAATTAATTCTGATTCAAGCATTCTTTCTTTCAGTCAATCTTGCAACTAATGCGTGTGTCCTATATGAACACAAGCACGTTATTTGCTCTTGTGGCACTTGAAATCGAAAAATATTTTACTTTTTTATTCTATTAGTTCCTTATATTCCACAAAATAAAACATGTGAAAAGTTTAGAAGAGTTTCTGAACCTAGGAAGCATTCAGTGAACGTTGGCTGTTATTCATTCATTGATTTAAAAAATATCTATTGAGTAGCTACTATATTCCAGGCACTGTACTAGGGCTGGAGGAAGAGAGAACACCAAATAGACCAAGCACCCCTCTGCGTGCCCTTTACTTTGGAGCGGGGAGACAGACCATAAACACTTGGACTGCTTCTCAGTTAACCCCTAGCACACCCCTGTGCAGTGAAATCTCCATTCCCATCTACAGGTGTGGAAACGGGCTCACGCAAATGGGGACTTTTTTGTCCAAGACTGCATGGCTATGGCATCGATCTTAGATCTTGAAGACAGACAAGTGAGAGGAATGGCAAGTGTAATTCAGAGCGGCCCAGGGAGGAGGCAGCCCGTGAGCTGGCCTGTGGATGCTAGGCAAGATCGGGTTACGTGGGTGGAAAGAGAAGGGCTTTGGGGGTTGAGAGAAGGCTGCAAAAGATCTACTAGTGTGAAGAAAACATTTTTGGGAGATTGCCCCGGCTGCATGAAAGAGGAGGTTTATCTTGGCCTTTATGTGGGAAGCCTTTGACTTTTCAGCAAGCTGGCAAAATCAGCAAGTTCAATGATTAAATGCATTAGCTGCTCTCAAGTGGTATTTACATTTTAAATGAGCAAGGGCCAATATTTAACCCAAAGGAATGAAAATCTAAAGGTGGAAGATTAGGCACCAGAGATGGGCCAATGAAGAAAGTGTGTGTTTTTTTTTTCTTTTTCTTTTTCTGTCTGCACTTCTCAAAGTTCAGCATTCTACAGGCTGGCTCTAATTGGCTGCATCTTACATTTTTCCAGCCAACCAGGCGTGGGCTAACTGCTTCCTCCATCCACCAGCTGTGGGAAAACAACCAAAGAAAATAAACAGAGGAAGAGCCTGAGGCACTAGCCACTCCAGAAGAAATCCCAGGGCTCCAGGACAAATGGAGCAAAGACAAACATTTAGTTTTTCAGGCTCAGATGGTTTTTATCAGACAGCTCAGCCCCAGCCAGGAAGCCCGATGGACACTTCACCCCGGGGATTAGGCCCCCCACCCTGATAAACCCGGTACCGAAATTACAGGCTCCAGAGAACGAGGCTTAGCTGCTGCCCTGGGAGATTCTAGTTCTCGTGTGAAAGGCGCTGTTGGCTTGGTTTTCGGGCTTTTGACTTGAGTCTGGAATCTCCCACCTTCCCACACCCCCCCACCCCAGTCAATTAGGAAAAGGGAGTAGGGATGAATTTCTCTGGGAAACCCCTCTGAAGCATCACTCATTTATTTGCACTACGAGAGACCGCACCTCCTGGGCTCTGACCGCACTGGCCTCTGCTGGGCCTTCCCGCAGAGAAGCAGGGGGCCAGGGGCCAGGGGAGGAGGGCTTTGATGGAAAGGGGTGGGGCAGTTTCAGAAACCCCTCGCTTCCCATGTGGCTTCTGCTGGGTCCTCTCTCCCTGCATCTTTTTTAATCCCCTCAGACGTATAAAAAGTTACATACTCCAGGGGGCAGCGTGGAGTAATGAACTAAGGACAGCCCACACCATCTGCCTGGAGGAAAAATAGCAGGGAGTATATTTTCCAACCAGAAAAGTCTCAAGTCACTAAAATGTGAGTCTTAAAAATGGACCTAGAAGAGGCGGCAGAAAGCCTTGAAAGCAGACCACAGGGGTTCAAATTCACCATCTGTGCAACGTGGACTAGTTACTAGATCTCATTGAGTCTCAGTTTCCCCATCTCTGAAACGAGAACTGAGGCACACATCTCAGGAGATAGTTGTAAGGATTAAATGTAATCATAGATAAAGCTCCTAGTACTGTGCCTGGCACATAGCAAGTGCCTTAATAAATGTTTCTTCATCTCTTTGCTGATAATCCCATGTTAATCCTCAAATCTCCTCATCCAGAGAAGAAACTTAACTGGGCCCATTATCAGTCTGGTTGTTGGGAATAGATTAAAAAGGGGGGTGGGGAGAAATACAGGAGACCAGAATAATCCAAGTGAGAGATGATGGGAGTGAATTAGTTATCTGTTGCTGTAAATTTAGTACTTCGAACCACACAGATTTATTCTCTTATACTCCCGGAGGCCAGAAATCTAAAACAGGTTTCACTGGGCCAAAACTACGTTGTTGGCAAGGTCGCATTTCCTCCAGAAGCTCCGGGGGAGAGTCCAGGGCGTGCTTGCCTTTACCTGCTGCTAGAGCGGCCTTCGTCGCATTCCCTGGTTCGTGGCCCCTCCTTTCATTTTCAAGGCCAACAGTGTAATATCTTCGAGTGTCCCTGCTCTGCTGTCACGTCATCTTCTTTCTTCTGTGTTGTCTCTCTCTTATAAGGACACTTGTTATGGAATTAGGGCCCAGCTAGATCATTCAGGATAATCTCAAGACCCTTACTTACATCTGCCAAGTCTCTTTTGCCATATAAGGTTATGTTCCAAAAATTAGGACCTGGAGATCTTTGGGGCTATTATCTAAACCATCTATCTGTGAAAGGAGGCTTTGACCAGGATAGAAGTGATGACAATGGTGAAAAATGAGCAGATTCTTGGGTTGGTACTGAAGACAGAGTCAGTTCATTACCTTACAGACTGATTGTGGGAAGTACGAGAAAGACAGGAACCAAGGAGCATCCAAGGCTTTGGTCTGAGCGATTTTAAGAAGAGTTTCCATGTACTGAAATGAAAGACTATAGGGAAAACATCTGGGGCGGGGGCAGGAGGGGGAGCTGACTGATGTCGGAAGGTTCAGGTCATGGACAGACTGAGTTCGAGACGCCCCATCCAAAGGGACGTGTTGAAACGACCACTAAGGATGTGAGTCTGGAGTTCAGGAGAGAAGTCTGTGGAGGCATCGATTTAAGAGCCTTCAGTGTGTCTTTCAAGCTGTACCGCTGCATGAAATCATTAAGGGTGAGCATATAGATAGAAAGAAAAGAGGTCCAAGGCCTGAGGTCTAGGGGACTGTAATGGTTCAAGGTGAAGGAGATGAGAAAGAACCAGAGAGACAGAGAGACTAAGAGCAGCTGCTGAGGCAGGAGCACCGCCAGGAGAGGGTGGTATCCAGGAGGGCGGGTGAAAATAGGAGACAGGGAATGGGGATGGAGGGGGACAACAACTAAGCCCCTGGAGGGAGGTGGGTACCTATGGGACTGAGGGCATACCTCTGCAACTCCAGCGCCTGGCACCTCCCCCACCCCAAAACGCACACCCACACAAACCCTCTCCGGCATGAAAATTAAGCTGGAGCTCTGGGAGCAAAGGTCTGCAGCTTTTGGCCCACACTCCTGCAGAGATGCCTACTGGCTGGGATAAAGCTGCGTCTCGGAGACACCATCTCCTTCGCCCCATCTGTGATTACCAGGGGGCTCATCTGTCACCTGTTTCTGGAAGTGGAAAACATCTCAAGCAAGGTCTCCATCTGCTTGCCACCCACTGAGCCGCCTGGCATTGTTATCAATTGGGTGTTCAGATCATTAGTTCCTGCTCAGAAAGCAGCAGCTGCACTAATGTCACCCATAGGGCGATTCCCCCAGGAGGCCTGTCTGCCATTCTGAGCCATTGTTTTCATGCTTTAAACTAGAATACTCTCTTTAAATAGTCCCATTATTCCATTCATCCCATATGAAACATTCATCAGGTCCTCCAAATCAAACTGAAGGCAGATCCTACATTCTGCAGTCTACACCAGGTATCTTGAAACATCTCCATAGCCAGGCAGTCAAGGAATCTCCATGTCTGCCTCCTCCCCTTCCCTCCCCTCTCCCCCACTTCTCCTTCTCTTTCTTTCTCCCTTCTCTTCCCTCTCTCTTTTCCTACACTACCAATTCCCTGGGAATTTTAATTCGGTACTTAGACCACTGGTTCTCAAGCCTGGCTGAAGATTGCAGTCACCTGGGGAATAAAAACACTGTGGATGCCTGGGTCCCATTCCCAGATTCTGATTTAATTGATCTTGGGTGTGAGCTAGGCTCTGGGATTTTAAAAGCTCCCGAGGCAATTCTGATGCTCAGCCATGTGTGAGAACCAGTGTCTTAGGTTACCTTCTGAGTAGAGAACCCCAGGGCAGTTTTCTAAAAGCTAGGGCAGGAGGAGTTGATCTGCCTCCAACTCCCTGCCCTGCCTCTCCCTCACATTCCTGGTTTGTAGGACAAACACTCAGTGCCAGTCTACGCAACGTGAACACCGCCCGTCAAGGCAGCGTGTTGTGTGAATGCCCTGGGTCTTCCAAATGGCGTGATCCAGTGGGAGCCCTGACACACTCTATCTGCCTGTAACTTCTCTCCACAACTTCCCTAGGAGAGAAGTGACAGTCAGATGGCCTTTTATTTCAGCAACATCAGAGTTTCAGTTGCAACTCTAGCTCCAGATGTGAGCAAAAAGGGAGCAGGGTAAAGAGGATGGAAATACCCAAGGGCACGCCCATGTGCACACGCACATACACACACGCTGGCACTTGCACACATGCATATGCACACGTAAAAACATAATCAATGAATCAGACTGAGAAATGGAATCTGCTGGTGCAGAAATCCTGATAGAGAAGCGGCATCCGCAGTGCTCCAGAATGTCTGTCTGTGTCACTAGTTTGGAGAATTATGAGGAGCAACCTGGGTCCCTCGCCTCCAGGCCTGGTCTTGCTCAATGAGCTGCGCCCTTAGCAGCGGCCTGCCTCTTCCTCCCTGCTGCCCCCATCTGGGATCCTTAATTGGCAAGATCTAAACAGTAATGTGCCCGGGGCTAGATCCAAGTCTGTTAAGTGCCATCCATTTCAGGCTCTTTGAAAATAAAAATTGGCACGAGTTTCCAGAAAGCAGCTTGGTAATATGTCTCAAGAGCTTGAAATATGTCCAGTTCATATCTTTTCATCTAATTACTTAACTTCCTATCCTAAAGAAATAATCAGAGATATGGTAGAAGATTTATATATAAAGATCTTCAATGAAGTGTTATGTATAATTGCAAAAAATCAGAAGTCACTGTACACCTTCTATACTACAAGATGGGTTTAATATATCATGCTGTATCAGTACAGTCAGAGGAGGGAATATAGAGATTGTTAAAACAATATTTGCAAATAATTTTTAATGGTGTGAGAAAATGCTCACAATATAATGCTAAATGAAAAAAAAATGCAGGTAAAATGATTCGTTTTTCAGTTTAACCTAATTGTGGAGATGTATATTTATTTGTAGAGAGGACAACACCTGGCAGAAATATACCGTGGCTGTATTAGTGGTTATCTGGTGTGGTCGTGATTAATTAGTGGTGTGGTCGTGATTAATTTCTGTTTCTGAATTTCCCAAGCTTGTATTGTGTCTATAATCTGAAAAAATAAAGATGTTATTATTTTTTTTAATGAGAAAGGTATCATTTCTGGTTATGGCAGTGAGCTCCTATCAGAGACTGATCTCAGAGGTGACCCCATAATAATCTTCCTCTTGTCACAGCCTCTGCACACACGGATACCCTCCAAGCCCTTCCCTGCTCTTCGCTGCGGAGATCCACGCAGCTCTGATGTGGATGAGCAGGGGAGCAGGGGAGCATTCCAGCCCCTCGGCAGCCCAGCTGGGGGCTGGGGTTTGCTTGCTGGGCAACAGGATCCGTGTCCCTCCCCAGGCTGCCTATCCATTAGGACTATGTGTCATTCGTGTTACTCTTCAGCATTACGAACTTAAAAGGAGCCTCAGGAATTAGAGTTCTTGCCCAGACGTGCAGGGGCACGCTTATCCGTTCAGTCCGTGGAGGGAGTTATTGAGCATCTTCTGTGTGTCAGGCGAAGTTCTCGCTCATTCCACTGACGCCCTTGCAGCTCGTTACCTGAAGGAGCTGACTGGCGGGGCTGAGAAGGCAGGGTTAGGGCTAAAGCTTGGGATCCACGTGGAGTAGCTCGACCCCGCGAAGTAGCTGTGTGGTGGGGGTTTGAAGGCGTGATCTCACAAAGGGCGCGCGCTCTCTCCATCTCTGTCTCTCTTCGTCAGATGGAGGTGATTGTTGGGGACTTTGGGATCGTGGTGGTGCCTCGGGACGCAGCTGACACAGACCGAATCATGAATCACTCCTCAATACTCCGTAAATACAAAGTGAGTGCCCCATCTCCCTGCTGGTGTAGCCCTGTGAGGTGGTCCTTCTGTGACAGGCCGGGGGCTGGGGCTGGAGATGGGGGGCTGGAGGAGTGAGGGCACAGAAGGAGTTTAGTGTGGGGGGCTGGCGATCTACTCTCTCTACTCTGTCCCCAGAACAACATCATGGTGGTGAAGGATGACGTCAACCATCCCATGTCTGTCGTCAGCTCAACCAAGAGCAGGTATGTCTGACTCACTGCGGGAGCAGAGAATAGGAAGCAGCCAGACCAAGACTCTCAGAGCAAAACTCTGCAGCAGCCAAAGTGTGTCACTGGAGCCCTTTCATACTGCGTGGTGCTTTTCGTCCACAGTGCCCCTGGGCTCATGAGAAGGGCTTCAGAGAAGGGCACCTTCTTCCCCATCAGGTGCCTGTAGGAAGAAAAGGAAATGGTCAGTCATAAGAACCCCAATGAGACCAGGGTGCAGAGAAAGACAAAAGAATGAAATGAGAATAGCTAACATTAAAATGCATACTGTGTGCCTGGGCTATTCTTAGTGATTTCATGACTCATTTAATCCTTTTAATAACTGAGATAGGCCCAACTATTCCCCTCATTTGACAGAAGAGAAAACTGAAGAACAGATGGGTGCAAATTACTTGCCTAAGGCCCCTCAACTAGGAAGTGGCAGAGCCAGGATGAGGTGGAGTTGCCAGGATGAGGGAGGAATCGTGGAGGCAAGAAGGCATTTCCTAATAGCGATTTCATTTTCTTAGCCTAAGCAAAGGCTGGAAACAGGGTGCTGGGTAAACCCTTTCCCTGAAAGAGTGGGCAGGCCAGTCCTCCTGCTCTGCTCAGGGAACAATGTCTGTCTGACCGCCATCTCTTCTGGTCCAGGCTGGCCCTGCAGCACGGGGATGGCCATGTCGTGGATTACCTGTCCCAGCCGGTCATCGACTACATTCTCAAGAGCCAGCTGTACATCAACGCCTCGGGCTAGCGGCCACACAGCCTTCTGCTCCACTCTCCCCTCGTCCTCCGCCAAAACACCGGCCCCTCCAGTCCGTCAGTCCCCCTGTTTCTCTCCTGCCTCTGTTTCTCCATCGCCTCATCTTGACTGTTCTCCCCCTTCGCTGACTCAACCCTCCACAGTGTGGGGGACCTGCAGAGAACCATGGCATCCTCTATTCCGCAGTCATCTTTGGACAAACTTTCCTCTAGTCTCCGGGTTGGGAGTGGGTGAGGGAATAGGGGTGGGAATTGGGGGAAGTGCAGTCTTTGGAGATGTGCGGGCGTCCATATCCCAGCATGCTCTGGGGAGGAGGCTCTGGTGCCCATCCTCCCAGCATGCTCTGGGGACGCGGCTCTGGTGCCCATCCTCCCAGCATGCTCTGGGGAGGTGGCTCTGGCTCTTGCCTTCCCAGCATGCCCTTTACCACAAAGGGCTATTTTTCTTTTTTTCTCTTCTTTTATTTCTTTTTGTATTATTTTCTGTTTTACTTTGATCTTTTTTTTTTATTGTTGTTATTCACCCCTCCTAGAACTTGGATGAAATCAGTGTCCATGGTCCTTTATGTTTGTAGACTTGATGCATTCCTGTGGAGTTACTTCCCTCTGCTAGGAGACTGTAGCCAGCCTCAACTCTCAGTAAGTGTGCAAGGGCCACACCCAGTGACGGAAGTCAAGCCACCTCCACTTTCCCGACAGCCCCCCACACCCACCTGCCTACTCACTCCCCCCTACCCCCACATCCCCCACAGCAGCAGCAGCAGCAGCAGTCTGGGGTCAGAAGTGAGACTTTCAGGTTCTAAAACCTGGGAGGCAAGTCTGGGAAGAGTAGGGTTTCTTAGAAGAATTTGAGTCCATTTCATTAGCTTCAAAAGACTGTTTTCCTGAGGCTCTGGGCCTGTGCTCACACAGAGCCAGTCCATCTCCGTTTCCTGGTGGCCTCTGTGCAGTTACTTATTTGGGCTGTGACCGATGGCAGAGTGTAGGCTTCCTGCCCTCCAGGCTTATCTAAGGGTCCTTCAGATTCCCATCTAAGCCACGGAGGCCATACACAGCCGCACCCCTCCATCTGAGAAGGATCATACGTGCAAGACCGAATCTTAATAATGCGGTCATTTCTGAAATCAGACACGCTAGGAATTCACTCATCTCTGGAGATCTTTGCTAATTGCAACTCTTTATTGCCTGTTTGGCTGGGGGGTGTCTCTGTCACAGTGTAAGATCAGGGTGACCTAGGAGAAAGCAGTTTATTGCCCTGTTGGGAATTGATGATTCTCGCTCACTATAACTGTAACACGGGTGGTGCCTGAAGTCAATTCTTTCTTGAAAGCAGTGACTTGGTCTTGTTTCTGGGGCTGATTGTATCTCCTGCCAGGCCCAGCAACCGTCATCATCATCGGAGGAAGTCTGCCCAGCAAGGGAGTGAGTTCACGGAACCGCAATTGTGAGGGGCCTCAAGAGCCACTAAACTGTTTCACCCCTTTACTCCCTATTTCCCACCTTCCTCTGCTGCCCCTGGAAGCAGTGCTGACAGACTGTTCTAGTTGTTTAGGCCCCATGAGAACTAGATGTCCAGCTTGGAGAGCCAAAAGGAAATTATTCTCTCGTGCTCTGTGTCTCTCATCTCGTCTCTTGCTGCTTGGTTTCTGATTGTCTTGGAGGGATGGTCCTCAAGCAGCAGAATAATTTTATCAAAAGTTAGTAAGTACCAGCTATGGTCCAGAAGGGGTACGGTGAGATGTGACGCCAGAAACAGCGTTCTTCATCTCCCACTTCAAATCTGCAACATCCTTCAATAGCCTTTAGGGAAAGGAACTGTAGTCAACAGAAGAGCATGGCAGAGTAGCATCCACGAGGGTGCTGGAAATAATCTGCAGAGGAGGAGAGGAAGACCCTATACTTGGGCCTCGGTGTTTGGCTAATATCATGGAATCAAATGAAAAAAAAAACACTTTAGAAATTAAAAGATGAAAGAGCAGAGATCCAGTGAATTAAATAGCAGGTCCAAGGTCACACAGCTGGTGTAGAGTCTGGCAAAAGGATATTGTTTCCCTGACCAAAGGTCATCACACCACATAACCAACCTCTGCCCTTCCAGTTCCCATGGTCCTGGCCAGGTAAAGTGTGTTTCTACTCTTCTCAGCCTTTATTTGGCATCTTTCTCCTAAATTATGTCTGACCTAGGTGCTCCCTATATATGGCTTTATATGTGTCAGTCCTGAGGGAGAATGTGACTGAGAGGAAGGCTGTACTTAAGATTCCCTTAGAAATCAAGAAATCTCAACAGCTTGGAGGAAATCCCAAACAGTAACTCTCTAAATCCAAGAAACAATTGCTCTGTGGAGGCTAAGAAAGACCCAGAATGCTCAAGATGACACTGGTGCTTGAGAGAAGGACAGAAGGGCCTTCGTCTGGGCAGGATAGTTGAGAGGCAGGAAGTGAGACACAGGAAAACAGGGAGCTGCGTTCCCTGGAGGAACTTGGCATTCTCAAGGATATGAAGTTCATGGCCAGACTTTACTGTGAGGATCCATGTGAGCAGATCTGAGAAGGACAAGATGTCTTCAGTCTCTTTGGTCCACTCTGTCATTCTGCTGGACTCTCGTCAAACCCCATTTAGTCCACTCGGGGTGGAGGTAGGAAGGCCCGCAGGAAGGGAGAGGAGATGGGCTCAGGAAAAGAACAGGGACAAGAGAACTGGATTTCTAGGAGTGTAATGGGGTGGATCCCGTCTTGGTGAATTACAATAGTTTTCCTCTAACACAAGGGAAAGTGACTCTCCCTTTGGGTATAAGTGTCCGTTCCCCACCCTGCCCCATTCTTCATTCGCTAGTGGGAGGTCAGAGCCCCTCTGTCAGTCTAGGGCAGGACATAGTGCTATGACGCAGCCAAGGTCAACACCAAAAAGATGATGCAGAGTTTGAAGCAGTGCCCCAGGTGTCAGCAGGCTGACCTCCAGGCCCTGCCTTCCTTTCTGGGGTCCTGCTGTTTCCTACAAAGGCCAACCCAAGGCTCGGGGTCTGTGAGAAAGGCGTGGCCTGGAGTGATGGTGTCAAGAGGGGCCTGAGCCAATAAAAAGTGTTCCTCCCAGGAGAGAAACCCTTTGTGTCAAGGACTGTCTCCTCAAGGACTGGTCCTCTGGGGGAAGAGGCTGTGCTGCTACTGGTACCTCATTACCCATCCCCCCATGCCAACCCCAGGCAGTTTCTGGGTCCTTCTTGCTTTCAAGTTCCTTGAATGTACATGGTAACAGGGAGGCAAGCCTCTTACTGAAGTGCCTGAAACCCAGAGCTAGAGCTTCTAGAGACACGGTCCCTCCTGTCTCAGCTTGGCCTGTCTTCCGTCAGCATTCTCGAGTCTCACGCTCCAGCTTCTCAAAAAGAATAAAAGAATCTGCTGATCTAATTAAATAGAAAGCAAGACCTGATTGTCAGTCTACAGCAAAAGGCAAAGAATTATAGGGAGAAATGACTTGTATTTTAACAGCCCCAACCTATTCTCCCAAACTACACACACACACACACACACACACACAGTTTAGGAAACCAAGAGAGAGAAGCGTGTTATATTTTATTTCTCAAAAGAATAATGCAAAAATAAGTCAGTGGTATATGAAAAGCTCAGGATCTCTCCCAAGGCTACTGCAGAAAGGCTGACAGAGGAGATGGGAAGGATGGAAACAGGGACCGATTTTGTAGCTCATCCAATTAGGACACCTTAGGACTAGCATTGTGGTAATGACGATGAAGATGTTCTGTCAGATTCATCCAATCTGCACCTTCCTATCGCTGCTCAGTAAACTCAGCTCTTCACGTGGTTTCTTTCTCGTGTGGTTTTGGCGTGTCCTAGTAGCCTATTCCTGTTAGTTAAGAATGAGTTACACTCTTTCCCTCCTTCAGTCCCAGGGCCCAGAGCTCAGCTTGATCCAGGTAATCTCAAGGATTGGCACGGGGAGGGGGAAGCTTTTTTTGAATCACTTTTTGGTCACTGTATCTGCCATTTTGAGAGTAAGATTTGCTTTATGGAAACCAATTCATTGATATAAATTGCATTCAAGTTACAGCACTATTTCACAGTGAAATATTTTGAGTAAAATTTTGTTGCTTAGAATAGTCATAGACAAAAGTTCTCAACAAAATGTTTCAATTATGTTAATAAATAAGACAATGCTACTAGAGTCTCATATTTTGGTTTAGAATCTTCTCTGTGAGTTGCAGAATGAATCACTTTTTCTTTGTAGTCTTATTTGACAGGAGCCAACAGTTGTAAAAAAAAGTTCTTACAGCAGAAGATTTTTCACCTGGTTTGGCCAATGCCACGTGTGTAATATGAACGTATATACAACCACACCCAAGGATCATAAACAGGGAAAAATTATTGGCAATTTTGTAAATTGTGCCTAAGCTTTCTGAGTTAAAAAAAAATCAAATCTTAGATCTTACTTAATCTGTATAGTCTGGTATTAGTTAGCTTTAGCTCCTTAATGAAATTAGTTCTTTATGAAATAAAAATATATTTCTTAAATAACTTGAATAACTTGCTTTTTGGCATAAAAGATCTTAAGTAAAATGGAAATTGTTAAACTCACATTTTGTTTTGGCAATGTAAAAAAGCAAAAAATGAATAATTTGTTCATTGTTCAATCCTGCTATGACTCTTAGTTATTTCATTTTCAGTTGTGACATACATTGTGTATTGGTTTAGATATAAATGATGATTGTCATTAGCTAATATCGGTCGTGATTCAGAAGGTAAAATAGCAGTTTCCTGTTAGGCCAGCTCTTTTAAGGTTTAACTATTTGTTAGATTGGTTGGTTTTTTAAAAATCATTTTGGTTCTTAGTATTTTTTTAAGCTTGAGATTAGTTGACTTTGTGTATACCCATGTGGGTTTTGGTGGCACAGGATAATGAAGCTTGTATGCCTTGTAAATTGGTCACTTGTATTTACTGTGTTTGCTATTTTGGTCACAAAGCTAAACATTTTTTTCTCTGTCTTAAAAGTACGTTAACAATGAGAGCTTGTTTAAAATAAGGTATAAACACTGGTTTAATATGCTAACTTTCACTAACTCATAAAATATATGTAGTAAATATGAATTTATATACATGTACATACACATTTTTCCCTTATGACCCATAAGTAAGCTTCAGATCTTGGAATTTTCTAGAAAGTTCTGTGCAGCCCATAGTATAAAAATCCCTAATCTTTCCTTTCCAGGTGGGAAAATTGAACCACAGCAAGAATCCATAACATTCCCATGACCATGCAAAGCATGAAAAGAAGACACAATAAACATATCCCTGGTCCTTGAGACTTGTTCCAAACATTGGACATTACTGAGTAGCTTCGTACCCTTTTCTGCAGCCTCCCAAGAGTCCTGAAAGGAAACCACATCCCGGAATAAAATCACAAATACATCTGCTGAGAAATTTATAATCTATGAGCAGTCTCATTTCTAGTCCCATCTCCAAACAGAAATCCCCATGAGTCAAAGCAGATGATGATGTATGTGACCGCCTGCCAGAGGCACAATCAACCCAAAAACTCTCAGAGGAGAAGCATAAGAAAGTTTTCACTACACATTATAAATACTGATGAAACATCAGAAGGAAGGCTCCCTTAACGTGGCAGAGTCAGGTCAAGACTGGTAGCAGAAGCTGAGTCCCAGGTCAGCTCCCTCTAAGTCACTCACCCCTTCTCTATTTTTCGGGACAATCTATCAGAACCTCAGAAGTGAAGGAATCATTTCTACAGCAAGGGAGTCACAGGAGTCACTTTTCCATTCCTCATCTCTTCTCAGAGGTCATCTTTCATTGGTTAGGGGAGACATTCTATAACTTTAATAATCTGTCCCATTGGGGGACCCTTTTATGATCGCATGTACCTTGTATTTCTACCCACTGGAAATAAGATGATTTCTAGAGTAACCTTGACAGACATTGTAAATGACAGGGCCTCTAGAATGACTATTCGGAGGGCCACTCTGCCACCCTTCTCCCCGTCTAGCTCACTATGGAAGCAAGAAAAAAAAAAAAGGATCGTGTTTGAGTTATGCACATTTTTAGGTTTATGTGATATAGTAGGTAGTAAATCTTATTAAATTAATATACATAAATTTTCTAGGCACAGTTCTTCATTACAGCAAGAGATTTGTAGAATATGTGATTGAGTATGTCAAGACAGGATTATAAATTCACTCCTACAGAGGGTTAAGCAAAGCCATCAAACCTATTAGAATTTGGGGGTGGGGAAGTCAGTGTGAACAGAGGCAGAATCCTTTCCTCAGCCACTTGGGTATATGGCCATTTCGAGATCTTAATTTATTAAATTTTAATTTATTAAAAAGGATGAACAATGTGTCACAAACTACTGATTTTACCTTTATTTTGTAGCTGTTAAAAAAAAAAAAAAGACAATATTCATTATAACAGCTACCCTGCTCAGGTTGTTCCAGAAATAAATCTTTCTTGCTTAGGAGATGGCACTAGTTAAATCTCATAAAGTGCCCTCATGGTTTGAAAGGGCCAAGCAAGATGCTCAGAAAAAGGGATTAAGGATACTCTCTAGGATACATTGCTCTTTCTATGGCATTTCAGCTTCCATTGCTTTGGCATCTCCAATACAGGTTTAGAGTTTAACGAAGTAGAAACTGACCACAGGCATCTAAGAATTGTTCTTTATTTAAAACATGACCATAAAAAGCCAAGGACATACAGAGGTGAGGCAGCACCCCAGTTTCCTAGCCGATGTGGAAGTGGCTCTGGTTTTTCCAGCAATTCCCATGGGTGTTATGACTAAAGAGTCTGTTGTCATCGGTTGTGGGAAGGAGCAGAGTGACAGCTGGAATGCAAAGACGTGTGCACAGCCCAGAGTCATCTCAGCTTTGCCAAAACCCCAGTGCTCCCATGGGAGTGTCTTGCAACATATGTTCTGTCGAGAAAAAAGGTTGCAAACCAGGGGCTTGTTGCAATAAACACCACTTGTGATGAACAAGATTTGTAAGTTTAAATTTATTTTTTTAGTTTGTCTTCCTTACTAGACAATCAATTCTATGAGGGCAAAGACTATGTCACCACTGTACTCCAGCCCCTGGCACACAGTAGGTACTCAAATAAATATATGTTGTAAGGATGGATGGATGGATGGATGGATGGATGGATGGATGGATTCCACTCAGCTCAAGTGTGAGTAGAAACATTCTCTGCTATGAGGAGAGAATGAGATAAAACACATAGATGCATGTAATTTTTAATGTCCGGAAAGGGGATTGAATTAGCACTCACAAATCTTCTAGATAATTGTACTTCCTTCAATGTCCAAACTATATTTTTCTAGCACTTTGAAACTCAAAAGTAAATACCTTCCCAACATTTGCTTTACTGGTAGGAAGCGCTGCTAAGATGTTGCCACGTCATCATCAGGGGAAAGGATGTCATTCCCAGGCCCAGATGGCGAAGGTGATGGGCACCAGCAGGCACCACCGCTCCAAACGGGCCAGGCTGACAGCCTCTCATTCGATCGCTGCTCACTTCTTCCAGCTTGAACGTGGAGTATGTGCTTACGTGCTGGGTGGTGAGTGGGAGGGACTCTGATCGACAAGAACATCGGATGCTATGAGGCAACAGTACTTGACTGGCCACAGTATGACTGGACTTCACTTTCTGTTCTAACAGTAAGAAGAATTTTATATGTGAGCAAAGTAAAAAAAAAAAATTTCTTTTGGTCACATTATGCAAGAATGAGCTGAGTATCACCCAGCAGGACCCGTCCGTACTCTAGGACTCCGAGGCAAACAGCTGCCCGTGCAGTTTGTCCTTCCATCCAGTCTACCCTTGGGGCTCCAGACCCCTGATGTGTCTCATACTCAATGCTATTTCCCTCATGCCCAGCATCAGGAAGCAAAGAGTATCACTCTGGTGCATTAAGACATTTATCTGGCCAAGGTCTCAGGGACGGGATCAGCTCCAGCTGACGTGAGCACGCCTATGCAACATGTTCAGATGTCCCCATCCTGCCTCGCCCGTGTGAGATGGCTCCTGAGCCCTAAGGTCCATATCCCAAGAACCTCAGTTGAGAAATCTCTACGGCAGCTTCACTGTTGCTCAAGAGCCTGAGTGTTGTAGCAGCCTGGGGGCAGGTTGTCCCTGATGTTCTCCAAGTTCTTCACGTCGGCCAGAATCCCATCTATGCTCGTCTCCAGCACATGGAGCTGGCCCCTCTGCCGACGGGCCCGCTCCTCCAGCTCCGACATGAGGGGCCGCAGCTGGCTGTTGATCTGGGTCTTGGCTCGGGAAAGCTGCTGCTCCAGTAAGATCAGCCCCTCTTCATCCACACTGCCGGGCTGCTCTGTTTGAGAGAACGAGAAAGGAATTATCAGAGACAAGCTGGGGTTAGGTCTTCTTAAACGTACATGGGCCCTTCTGTTCCCTTAACTCCTTCCTATGTCCACCTGCCTGGAGCAAATAGTATGCCATGCATTTTTAAGATTTATTTTGACTTAGAAATAACCTAGAAAAAAAAATTCCAAGAGCACTAGCCAAGTTACTGTGTTGTGAACAGCCCAGTTCAAGCCTCTGGGCCTGATGAAGCAACAGGAAGCTTGGATTTCTGCTTTTATGTACGGGTCAACAGTTTATAGAGGTCAGAGGGGTCAGAGCACCGTCCGAGGTGTCTGCCCAACACTGCTCACCCTAGGATCAGAATCAACCCCAACGAACCACCCCCAGGCAATATCTTGCTGTTTGCCATTGGAAGACCTTTAGAAATTGGCTGGCCTTCAGGCTTTACGGAGCCCAGGGTATGCTCTGTTCTTTGGTGATGTATTCCAGCTGTCAGAAAATGATGCAAGACTTCCTTGTGGCCTGAAACAGTGGGAGCCTGGCCAGATATGAGTTTATTTCCAATATGAACTGTAGTCATCTTTGTTCAGGTATGTTTGACCCATATGTGACCCATATGTCAGCATGGAGGGCACCTGGCCAGACCCGTTTTGTTTGAATAGGTTGGAGTGGCCCTTGGCCAATTCGCACTCAAGGTTAGGTTGCCTCACACATCTAGGCTGAGCGATAGCATCCAATCGCATGGGTTTATTATACCTAGAATGATTAAACTGTTATTGTTCTAGGCCTGAAGAGAGCGAATAGAGTAGAAACAATACCATAACAAAAACGTTGGTTGAACAGATCAGCCTTCACCTGGGGGCAGGGCAGAATTTAAGAATTTAAGGCATGCAAAGGAAGTAAAGTACACTTAGGGATGAAATAACCCTGCCCATGGGGAGGAAGCATGAGCAGCGCCGAAACAGCAGACCACGAAGAGACCGCGGTTTAAATCCTGCCTCCACAACTTACCGTGTGCTATTGTTAACTTCTTCAGCCTCAGTTTACTCCTCTGTGAAATAAAATAATAAAACCTACCTCATAGGACTTGAAAATACTTAAATGATATTATACCATGAAAACACCTGGCATCGTGCCTGACATGTAGTAAATATTTAATCGTTCCCATCTACCGTTCTCTCCCCATTCTCTCGTTTTCTCTTTAAAGGCCCCATTGGTTTCATTACCTTTTTTTTTTTTTTTTTAGGACATAAACAAAGCTGTTAAAATCTTGACTGGGGAGTTTTTTTCCCTGCCTCAGAGGATATTTTACTCTTTAGGGCTCAATGGATCACAAAACAGACCCATCAGTAAAGCATCACAGACAATATCGGTCTCTCAGGGTGATGGTGATATCCCAAAGGAAAATCAGGCTTTCAAGCTGTTCTACTGAACTGAGAAAGCAGAACCAAGCCTCTTCTCAAGCGCTGCTGGAGTCTGAATCCCCAGTTCCGTGCCTGCTGCAGTCCAAGCTCCAGCAAACAGGCCACACGAGGCTCTGACATCAGTTCTAACTACATCTAGAATTTTGATTCAGATCGGTCTTCTTTGGGGAGGTATTCTGAGTTGTTGCCACACTATGCCATCGAATCCATTTTACCCTGAGATTTCGTGCTGTCGCAGGGACTACCACCTTCACACTTCTTCCAAGGTGTCTAACAGGCGGTGCCAGCTTCCACGACTGGATTCATCCAGGCATACCCGTGGTTTGGGGAGGGATGAACAGCAGAATCAGCAAGTGATTCTTGACTTCTGGGACTGCAGAATCTTTCCGCTCTCCACGGCAGTGCCTCAGAGCAGGCTCCCTCACCTCTCTCCTCAGACAGCATCTCCTAAGCCATCTATCTCATCGTTCGTCTGCATAACCCGCCTTTGAGCTCTCCTCTAAGCAACCACCCAGGTATACAGTGATAATGCTATTCCACTGCTTAAACCCAGTTATACAGTGATAATGCTATTCCACTGCTTAAACCCAGTTATACAGTGATAATGCTATTCCACTGCTTAAACCCAGTTATACAGTGATAATGCTATTCCACTGCTTAAACCCAGTTATACAGTGATAATGCTATTCCACTGCTTAAAACTGTCTACTAGCTTCTCAGAATCAAGGCCAGAATCCTTGGCAGGACTGGCAAGACATCCAGGGTTCACTTTAGCTGTGACGTTCAAATTCTGCCTTAGTAAATCACAATTTACTTAGTGATCTGTGAGACATTACTACCCTCTCTGAGCTTTGATATATTTTCCTCAAAACACTTAGCTCTTTGACCTTCAGACTTAGGTATTCAGGGACCCATCTTACAGATAGTAAAACAGAGTCCAGAACATATAAAGTAACCGGCCTGAAGTCTCTGGGCCTGGACACAAAGCAAACTTCTGGATACCCTTAAGCAAAGCTGGAACTGCAGTTCATCAGGGCTACGTTCTGGGAGAAGCCAGGAGCACGGGGCTGGACAGGGGTGGACACGCCACATACCTATTAGGTGTAGGATGCTGTCCAATGTGTTGAGTGTGTCTTGGATTGTAACTCCAGCACCCTTGGCTCTGTTATCAACTCTCTGGGCTTCTGTAATTACCTGAGGAAAAAATAAATACAAACTTGTCTTGAAAGGGTATTCCCCACATTGGAGAGCTTAAAGGGATCTCCCGTGGAGAGACGTGGGACCTCACCGTCTGCACGGCGTCCATGTCCATGTCGAACTCCTGCTCCTTCCTCGCCAGCTCTCCTTCCACGTCCCTCATCTCACTCTTCAGACTGGCCAGTCCCTTCTCCATGGCCAAAGCTCCATCTGCTGTCACGTTGGCTTCCAAGTTCAGAGTCCCTATCTCCTGGGAGAAGAAAAGGAGCCAGGGACGGAAGGAGAGAGGGGTGAGGCACGAGAACATTCCAAAGGCAACTGCAGAAAAAATAGAGCTGCAGCCAGGCTCTGCTGGAGCCAGTTAGAGCAACAGAGAGAGTTAGACTCAGGGGCACGGCCTGCCCCGCGCTGTGCCCCACACAGGTTACTGTGGGGCTCTGTCTCTGGGGACTGGGACAGTCAGCAGGGAGACACTGCCTCCCTCTCAGGCCAATCAATGCTCAGCAAATGGCGGATGCAACAGGGACCAGTTTGGAAAACCTTGAGAACGAGAAACTCATCTCATTCTCTGTCACGTTTCTTTGCCACCACAGTCTTTTGAATGACTTTACTCCCTGAGACAGCTAAGTTTGAAGGTGTGCAGAATGAACGGGCTCCAGCCTTCAGTTCTGTTTTTATTAGAACAAATCTTATCAATATCTTTATCAACTGCTTAATTATTAAACACCAAATCGCAGATGTCACTATGCCAGAAGCCATATAAAAGGAGACACATGAAATTGGTCTCTGCCCTCAAGGGTACTAAAATTAGAGATTATGTTTGCAAGTTACCAAGTGGTCCAAGAGTGAGGCCACGTGGTCCAGATCCAAAAAGTTCCCTCTGGGCTTTCTAGAGTTACATAAGCTTTCCGTAAGTCATGCTTAAATAAGAACTCCCAGCTGAGGAGCACTCCTTCTCCTGGAGCGTTCAGCATGGCCTGTGAGTGTCACCAGTCTGTCTCCCCCCCGTGACACTGAATGCTCCCGGAAGAGTAGGCCGGGGTCTTTCGCATCTCCATATCCCCAGCACCAAGCGCAGCGCTGGCTCATAGTGAAAGGAAAGAGAAAAATGAAGCATACACAGGAAACACAGGGACCAGGGATGTAGACTCCAGAATTTCATGAGCTTGAATGAAAACACTGATGACAGTTGTCATGAGTTGAACTGTGCCCCTCCCCCCCATTCACATGTTGAAGTCCAAACCTCAGGCCGCAGAGTGCGACCTTATTTGGATACAGCATTGTTGCAAATGTAATTAGTTAAAGTGAGGTCCTAGGGGAATAGAGTAGGCCCCCAATCCAATAGGACTAATGTTATAAGAAGCATTGGAGACACTCAGGGGGAAGAACCCCGTGTGATGACAGAGGCGGAAGTTAGTGATGCTGCTGCAAACCAAGGAACGCTAAGGCCTGACGGCCGCCTCCAGCAACAAGGAATGTTTCTACACAGAGTCTCGGAGGGCACGTGGCTCTGCCAACACCTGGATCGCAGACTGCCAGCCTCCAGAACTGTGGGAGAATACTTTCTGTTGTTTCAGGCTACCCACTATGTGGTACTCAGTTACAGCAGCTTTAGAAAACTATGTAATAGTCTATATATTTAAAAAAAAAAAAAAGGTTCTTCTCATGGTGTTGTCCAAAAAGGGAATTGAAAACGGGGGCTCTAGCACCTAGCCAGTGACGGCCCCATGACTCAATCAAGAGAAAGGGTGCCAGGTGGGTCTGGGGCCACGATGGGCCACAACAGGACTCTGAGTCCACGGATCAAACTAAGCCCAGTACTCTCTCCCGTTTCACATGACCCTTGGGTTTGGAGGTGCTTGGGCCGACCGGCACCTCGATTTCCCCTAACCTGTTCGATCTTGCCGGTGATGTCCAGGGCCTCCCTGGCCGCACTCTTTGCCCTCTGGGCATCGGCAGCAGCACCGCCCAGGGCGGCTTCCGCTCGCTCGGTCTTCTCGCTGGCGGCCTCAACCCTCTGGCTGATGTAGGAGAGTTTCTTCATGGCCTCTTCAGCTTCTGCTTTTCTGTCTTCGACCTGCAGGTCAAATTCTGAAATGAAGATGAGGAAACACTGCGAGAAAGATAAAAACTAACTTACCTAACTAACTTACGAATGAAGATTAAAGGGGCTGAAGTTTTTAAGGAAAAGTCCAGAAACAGGGTTATTGCTGCCTGGGAATGTGTGGGAAGCTGTGGCTATGACTTCCTTCCTTATCTGGGAGAAAGCATCTTAAATGCAGCCTTGAAAGGGCCCTGATTAGTCCTGTGTTTAGGGGCCCTGATGATCAGCCTGCCCTGGGTCCCCACCACTGCAAGAGTCCGAACACCCCAAAATGAATTAGAAGCGGGTGGAATCCTTACAGCCCAAAGTTCCAAGCCAGAGCCTTAAACACTGAGCTGCCAATGACGACGGCTGACAATTGGATGGAATGGGTAGGGAGGTACTTTCTGTGAAGAAAATCTCAAGACTTTAGGAATGTTTTTGTTGTTGTTGTTGTTCTTTAGTAAAGAAGCCTGAAACTTTAACCAAATCTCTACAAGACACAGACCCATATTTCTTGGGACCTGGATGCTATGGCAAAGTTCGCTCCTATATTACCACAAAGCAAGTGTTAGTTCTATGTGGGAACTAAATAGACTATCATAAAAAAAAAAAAATTGGTATAGTAGTGGGATGCTGAATCTGTGAAGGGCCTTCAAGATCACTAAGTTCAAGCTTCTCCCTTTAAAAAAAAGGAAGTTAGGGTCTGGGAAGATATGTAACTTATTAACTTAGTGAGCTCAGCCTGGTCACATGGCACAGCAGAGATCAGAACTCAAGCCTTCTGTCTTCTAGTTCAATTCTTTCCATTGCATCAAATATCAACGATTTTTTTTTAGAAAGTTACTTTTTAAGCACCTATTAATACCCCAAGATACCTACCACTTAGAGAGACACATGAAGATTCAAAATAAACCAAAGTCATGGTTATACCTTTAAAAGATCAAGTGGCCCGAACCATGAAACGCTCACCTCTGAGGTTTTTTAGGATGTTCTCAACTTCATAAAAAGTGGCATTGCCCATACTTAGTGCTTCTTGGGCTCTGCTCTTTGCAAGGTTGGCACGGGAAAGCAGCTGATCTGATTTCTGTCAATAAACGGACAGAACAAGATTAGAGTAAATGTGACATACACCTGGGAAGCGCATTCCTGCCAGCAAAATCACTCCGATATATTTCTCTTCATGACAAGAGTGCTGTGATTCACCCAAGAGTCTAGGGGTTCTATAGCGAGCCCCTCCACAATCTGGGACAGAGCAAACCTTATAACCCAGTGACTCAAAGGAACTGCTATAGATAACAGTCTCAAACTCCAGTCCACTCTTGGGGACAAGAGCAGTTTGAGAAATCATAATTTTAAAGTCTAGATACTTCCTGAAGCCAAGCAAGCAAGCAGAGTTAGACCAAAATTGGACCGAGGAGACCTGAGTCCTATTCCTAGATTTGAGGGCTGACTCAGCGGGTGGAGCAGAGCCATTTACATCGAGGTCTCTGTATCTCAGTCACTTCCTATAGAAGCAGCAGTTCTCTGACCTTTAGAGGGTTTTCAATGGTTCCTCTTGCTATACTTGTTCACATGGTAGGCATTCAGCACAGATTTGTTGAGCGGATCAATGAACAAAGGGATACCTGTCTCCCATCCTTTCCATTCTGCAAGAGCTGCCGGGTTTCTCCTTCCCAGTCTCCCAGACTGCTCTGCGTACGCTTGAGCTCATCCAGATGCTCAGTCACCAGGCTCGAGAGGGAATCGGCTTTCTGTTGGATCCTCTTTGCTTCTATCTGTGAGCCCAGAGAAATGGAAGAGTCTGACTTTCTGCTCACCAGTCACTACACCCGCCTTCCTAGGACCCCACATCATTGTTTGAAAACAAAAACAATCCAGGCCCAAAGTCTGACAGAAATGAGGCCCTATGCCTAAGGGAATGTCAATCAGCAGGTCCCCCTGGCATCAGACAGGCTTTTGTTTTTTTCAAATTTATTTGTAATTATAGTGGACACACAATATTGTATTAGTTTCAGGTGTATAAGATAGTGACTCAACACTTACGTACCTTATGATCACCGTAATAAGTCTAATTAATAATCAGCTGTCACTGCACACTGCTATTACGATATCTTCGATTACATTCCTTATGCTGTGTGTACATCTCCATGACTGATTTTATAACTGGAAGTTTGTCCTTCTTAATCCCCTTCCCTTTTTTCCAGCCATCCCACCACCCTCAAACAGGTTTTGCATCTCTTTTTAAAAATTATTTTATGTGTTAGTTTATATACACAGGATCCTTTTTGTGAGAATCATCATGAGTGATTTTTGCTGTAGGTGGAAAGCTGCATCTTTTTAATCTCATAAATTTGGGATCAACAACAGCAACAGTGCAAAACTTGTGAGAAGAACACACGTCTTCTGAGTGGCTGTACATAGAGATACGCTATAGATTGGATCCCCATTGTAAATACCAAATTTTATCTACAAGAATTTCCTACAAGTTTCAACAGCACCCAAAACTAGGAAGAGATATGAAACATTTACCTACTAATAGGTTCAAGATGTGAGCCAAGGCCTTCTTAACCCCAAGATTGGGGTTAAAGAACAAGGAAATAGATCATGAGAAGGATAAATGCTATTTCTACTCTAAACAAGAAAGGCCAACTAAATGACTGAACCATATTAGGGAACTCCCCGAGAAGAAAGCGTCATGGCCCTTCTCCTGTACATCGGCGTGAAGGGCGGATGCTCTTACCTGCAAGGACTGGTCATTCACTCCCTGAAGCTGAGACACGGAGTCGAGAAGGCGGAGACTGTGCTGATAAGACTTATCTGCTTCGATGTCCGTTTGAGTGGCCTCCCTTGACAACTGCTGGGCCAGAGACTTGGTTTTCTCTAATCTGTGGGGAGAAGATGGGGGGACTCTGAGAATTCATTCTTTTTATTAAAAGCAAGAATCCATTCTGCTGTTTTATAAGTATGAAGTTGGAATTATCAGAAGAATCAAGTGAGCCTATGCGTCAACTGTGCGTCCTTCTCCGCAATCTAAATATAAGCCTTCGAGCCGATACAGATGGGCCAGGAAAATTCGGCCCAAGTTTCCCAATTCTTGATAACATCATCATATTACTTTGATGGGTTTACTTACATCCTTCAAATACCACAGGGGGCGACCACATCTCCAAGCACACTCTCAGTCAAAACGCAGACTTGACTTACATCAATCCACCTTATTCTTCCAGCCTTAAAAGCATTCGCTTTCCCCCAAAGTAACTCTCTCATTCTCTGTCCCTCTTATTATCAATATATTTTTTTAAAGAAATGCAGCGCCACCCCTCCCCCCCACCCCACGCCCAAATGTGCTTTGCATTATTCCCCGGGAGGATGCAGATTACCCTGGCCCCAGGAGGACCTGTTGAAACGTACTTTCCCACAAGCCCTTGCACCACGGAGCCGTCCAGGCTGCCGCTGCCGCCGCCTCCCTGCTGCAGAGCTTTGCGCGCCAGGGATAGAGCTTGCTGGGAATAATCTTCGGTTTCCCTCGCCAGTTGCTCCATGTTACTGGCTGACTCAACATGGCTGAAAGAATTAAAAATAAAGAATTTGAGTTTTTGAGCAATAACTTCCTTTTGGCCTTTTATTTAAATGAAGGAAGAGGAAAGCCAAACAGAATTGACCCCGTTTGGGGGGCTTAGAGGAACTATTAAGACGCGGAATGTCTTTTGGAGAAGCGGCCTCATGTCTGTCATAGACTTTTGGGGGATCTTTTCCACCGATGGTGTAATCAGGGGAAGCCCAGGGCGTGAGAGGAGGGGCATGTTGGGAGCAGTACCAGGGTAATAAAATACAAATTGCATTTGTAAGTTGTTTTCTGTAGGAAAAAAAAGTCCCGTAGGTCTTGTTTCATCCAGGATCCAACCCCCTACTCACTTTTGCTACAACTTTAAACTGGGCCCACCACTAGGGAGACCAAAGCCTGTCAATAAAAGTCCCCCAGATGCTTTTGTCCTCCTTCTAGAAAGTGGTAAGAAAAACAAGTTCAGGGGGAAGCTCAAGCTGCACAAACACAAGTCAGCCTCTTCGGCTGACTGAATTCCATTCGAGATGAACAGAGCCTGCCACCCTGCTGAGCACCGGGCGCTAAGCAAACCTCTTCAGCGTGGCGGGGTTTATAGTTAGGCAAGGACTAAGAGCTTCCTGCTATGGCGGAGGCCCTGCAGAGCCAGTTTTCAGGAGGAAGTCCCCCCTCCGCAGACTTGGCCCCACAGGCTAGCAAAGACGCGTTGCTGCTTGTTCTCAGGCTCGCTGTGGGAGCCTGGGAGTCCCTCAAAGCTGCAGAGTGTTCTTTTCCAAGAGCTGATTCATTTCATGAGGCCTGAGCAATCGCATCTGACATATGCCAAGGCCGTACTGTGAGTCATGGAGAAATCGGGGAAAGAAGCACCCTGAACCCCAGCTCTTGCTAAATGACCGTGCCCGGTGGCCACCTAGACACGTAAAAGCCCAGAGGTTAAAAAAAAAAAAATGGCTTCAAAGTAGAGGAATGGTTGCAAAGGAGCCTGGAGGTAATGAATATGCTGCTTAGGGCCTGAACGCCCAGCAGTGTCATTCAAGTCTGGCCTTGCAGAGACGGTCAGAAGCAGGGGTGCCTTCTGCTAATGCTCACCTGTCTGCCAACCTCGTAGCCTCCTGAGCCAGGCTTTTAAAACCATTTGGCCCCACGTAGTGATCTGAGGAAGGGATGTTCTGTGAAAAAGGGAAATTGGTTAAGGTTTTGCACTTGACCATAGAGCCTAAGTAGGTTCTGCATCTGTCCCATCAGAACTGCTTGTCATTAGCCACACAGCATTCCACACCCTGAGACAGCGAGTCTCTCATCACTAGGGTCACTATAGACCAAACGTATAAACAAGAATAAAGACCCATGTTCCAAAAAAGCCTGTATGTACATACAGTGCACTAAAACATATATACATGTTCATATGTGTTTCAAGTCCAGTAAAATATGGTGACTATTCTTAATAACGGGATCATAGGGGATTTTTATTTATGCTCCAAAGTTTCTACAATAAATGTTATTTTTGTAATAAGAAAAAAAAATCAATACATACTATTTTCTAAATCGTTTACTTAGCACAATATCCGCTTATCTTCTAATTTCCTTTATTCATCTCCCACCTACACACTTATGTTATTGTCACCTTTGCCTTCTTCATTCAGAAACAGAGAGTGCTCATTCAACTCCCTTCCTCCCGGCACACTACGGACTCCATCACCAAGAAGATTATACTTGCAACCACTTTTTTTCCATTTTCAAAACCATGCCTTTATTGGACTCCCTTCTTCCTTCCTTCCTCCCTTCCTTCCTCCCTTCCTTCCTCCCTTCCTCCCTCCTTCCCTTCTTTTCATTTGTTCTCTTATTCATTTATTCATTCATGCATGCATGCAGCAAACATTTAACACAGCCATACACCAGGCTATGGGCCGAGAATATAAATAAACAAAATTAAATTCTGCCCCCTGGGAGCTAACAAGCTTGACGATATGCAGAAATAAGGGAGAAGACATAGGGTCAAGATGAGAATATGATTAACAAGAAATGAATCAGGGAGAAGAACATAACACAGTAAAAACAGGAAACTGTGGGAAGCTAAAGAACACAAAATTAGTCATGACTGTTTCCAATTATCTGCCAGACGGACCAGAAAAGCTGAGAAACAGCCAGCGATCCAGTGGTGTCTACGAGGGGGTCTCCCAGCGTCACGTCTCGGCGCCCTAACCCGAGCCCGGCACCACCTACCATGTTCTGCAGGGACGACTCGCTCCCCTCCAGGCTCAGGCGCATCTGACTGATGAGCCTGCGCGTGTCCTGAACCCGGCTCTGATGCTGACTGCCCAGGGCCTGAATCCTCTCCACAGTCATCTTGAGGTTGTCCAGGCGGTTCCGGTAGCTACTCTCTTGGCTCCTTGCCTTGGCCAACTGGAGATTGAGAGACCTCGCAGCACCTGAACAGTGACAAGGACGGGAAGGGAGAGCTCTTTCAGGGTCTTTCAGGGTCAGCGCAGGGCGATCAAACATAACAGAGGACTGAAGAAGTGACTCTGACGGGCTAAGGGCGAGATGGTGAAAACTCAGTGAATGAATGCATGCAAGTGCTCTTGCACCTCCACCGTTCAGGCCCCAGGAGAATGTCCCTCTTTGCAAGGGCTGGGCAGAGATAAGCTGGACTGATACCCACAGAAGAGTCTATGACCTAGTGTGGCAATGCTTTCTGGGACCGTGAATTCTCTCCTGTCTGAAAGGAGGTTGGCCCTCGTCACCTTCTGAAATCTGGGCTTCTCTCAGAATGTCCTGCAGCCCCTGCTCAGCCTGCTGCATCCTGCCCTCCAGCTCTGCGTTGGGTGCCCCTCCGCCACCACCCTGAGCCTTCGAAAGCAGGGCCTCCAGGCTCCGGAGCTGCTGCACGAAGGGATCCATCTGAAACCACACAGGGAAGAGAGTCAGAACAGATGATGGTCGAATACCAGGTGTCTGGGGACAACGGCTAAAAGCCCGGAAACGCTTGGCAGGTCTGGGCAGCTCAGAGGTCAGACTCTAGAGCCTAGACTGAGTGGGATTCCTGGCGCTCCTGCTCACTCGCTGTGTGACCCTGGGCATGTCACTTTCTTTGTCCATGAGATGGAGATCGTGATAATAATATGTCATAGAGCTAAGGGACTAAATGAGTTCATATTTGCATAGGGCTTAGAATAGTGCCTGAAAAAAAAAAAAGAAAGTGCTATAGAGAGCTGGTTAAATAAATGTTAAAAACAGGTTGTGTTTGTCCTATATTTGGAATTCTGTTTAGGCCCTTTTCCTCCCCCACACCTCACCCCAGGAAGGTCGTTTTTAATAATTAACAGCATGAATGAGAAATTTCTGGAGGCTACTCCTGCTTAGACAGCCTTGACACCTTTTGGACTCCTCATATCTTCTGCATGTTTATGATTTTATTCGTTTGTTTTATGAGAACATCACTTGGAAAAACATCCTAGAAAGTAGCATATTATCGTGGAAAGAGCACTGAACTCAGAGGCAGGGGACATGGGTGAGATTCTTGGTTCCACCTGGCCATGTGACTTTTAAAAATTGCCAATTTTTCAAGACTTTGTTTGCTCAGTAAAAACTGAGGTCAGAATGCTTTTTCTGCCATCCTGACTAAATTATCATATGTATCAAATAAGAGCATATCTGCAAAAGGGGTTTTGAAAATGGGATCTATAAGAACTTAAATCGGAAGTCTTATTACTCTTATACAGAACTTTTTAAATACTACAATTAAAAATTTAAAAAAGTAACCCTTACCACCACCCTAGGAGACTAGGAAGATCCTAAATCTGTGACAAAACCACCCATTAGACACTTAAAGCTTTTACTCATGGGGCTGAGGGTTGGTTAGCATGCACACCTGAATCTTCACTTGATCATAGCAAGCTGGACAGCTGGCTAATGCTGCATGCTCACAGTTGAGGCCACCGAATCCTGGCTTGCAAATACAGCTGCCATCACTTCGACACTCCACGGGCTCAGAGCCCACTGGGTTGCAGTTGCAAGCTAGAGACAAAAGACAAATAGAAAACATTCATATCAAGTAAATTCCAGAAACTGGAGACATAGCAAAACAAAAGGAAGAAGATCAAGTCAGCATTCATATTGTGTCAATGATTCATACTGTGTTAGATGCATCTCTTAGCTATGCCTCCAAGCACATTCCTAATACAGACAGTCTTAGGAATCACCTGGCAAGTCTGTTTGGTGTGTGTGTGGATGAAGAAATATTACAATAGGCTGTCCTTTCTGGAAGCACTTATTTTTTTTCCTCCTGTTAAATGGTAAGCCTGTCAGCCATTCAGCAGGCACTTTGGCTTTCCTCACAAGGTGAATAACATTTCTTCTGGGTCTTTTATGGGCCAGATGAGGAATATGAGCTCAGAGAGGTTAAGGAACTTGTCCAAGATCACAGAGCAAATAAATGGCCAACTGGAATGAGAACTTCGAAAGAGGCATTACACATGATAATGTTCTTTTCTTTCTGCCCTGCTGCCTTTGATGTAGCAAGTACAGAAAGATTCATCCAATCAAATTGCTTGAGCATCTGCTACCTGCCACACTATGTTCTAGGAGCTGAGGATGTAACAGTGGGTGAGACATTGCTCTAATGGAGTTACAGTAATCCTCTGGAATGCTCTATCTTCGGTGCTCATAAAACACTCAGCATTTAGACATGTGATCCCATATCTAAGTGTACTGTTATTATTTGCTCACAAATTTGTGTGTCTTCCTTAATAGCATATGAGCTCTTTAGTATCAAGCTCCACATGGATCGACAAACAATAGCCAAGTGAAGAAATGTGTGCTCTAGGAGCCAGTGACATTTCTATTAATAGCACCTTATAGCTAGAATTACATAGTTTACAGTGTACCTTCTCATATGCTGCTTTATCTTTGCAGCCACTTTGAGTTAAATATTAGTCACCCAGTGAGGAAACTGAAGCTCAGAGAGATCAATTGCTATAATCAACAGAATACTATAGATATGTTTAAAAAGAACTGGACTTGAACTTAGTACTGCTGAGGTATCACGTGGGGGTCTTCCTATCTTGGGTTACTTTCTAGCATATTACAGTGAACCCACAAGTTGGCATCAGGGCAGATGGGATTCGTGCCCCTGGTTAGAAGCCCTGGGATGCATGGAGTCCTCAGGAGTCCCCAGAGCCACTCTGGACCTTATAATAAACAAGCCCTTGAGTTCTGGGCACCAGGCTGGCCTGGGACCTTTGCGACTAAGGGGCATACCTGTGGGGCGGGCCAGCGCCCTAGACCTAAACTTGCCTCGTGGCTATAACCTGTGCGGAGATGAGCAAGAGCACCGGCCTGCACGAGCTGCATGTTCATGCTTCAATCGAAGCCACCCTCGAATGCCACTCTGAAGCCAAGGCTCTCCAGAAGACATCTTGACTGTTCCCTTCCTGCACAGCAAGCCCAGCTGGCCACTTGTTTACTCTGTGACCCTGACTTCCTGAGAGTGTCTCTTAACCTGCTTTACAGCCCACTCCCCACCCCCCTGTTGGTTCAGGCTTAGTCTCAAGGCATTTATTATTCTCCTGCCACAGGTGCAGCACCACTTCCTGCCTCCCAGCCTCGGCGCTGGGCAGATGTGTCCCCTGTTTTATCTCCACTTCCACTTAGGAATGTAAACCTGACCTTGTCCACTTCTCCCACCCAGCTTTAACCCATGCAGCATCCTCCGGCTCTGTCTTCCATCCCTGCTGCTGGGGACACTGGCCTTATCGGCTTCAACAGGTGCACGATCTGGGCTGTTCATGAGCCAGCTGGTCAGAGAAACCAAAGTAGCATCGTGACATGAACTGCTGCTGGCCTTGCTGATTTGTACAGTCTTACACGTGTACACACTGACAAGTTTACGTGTCTACACATGTGCGTGCGCGCGCGCGCGCACACACACACACACACACACACACACACACACACACACACACGCCCTGTCCAACCCGTCTGGGATGCAGTCCTACCTCGACACTTGTCCACGGGATTGGGAGCCAAGGGGTCCCCAAAGAAGCCTGCTTTGCACTGGTCACAGTGGACCCCGGCTGTATTGTGGATGCACTTGAGACACCTGCCTGTCAGGCGGTCACAGTTCCCAGTGGCACTGGGGTCCACATTGTTGTTGCACTGACAAGGCTGACAAGGCCTCACTGGGCCACGTTCCCCAAAGGGGTCCCCAAAGTAGCCATCGGCACAGAGCTCGCAGCGGGCACCTGGAAGAAACAAACGGCCACGCCCGTGGTCATCTCCCGGCGTCAAGAGCAGATGCTCAGGCCAGACGTACAGCCGCCTCGGGAGCGAGCGGGCTCCCAGGGCCAAGGGCCTGCTCTTCCCTCCGGGGGTCGGGGCTTTCGATCCCAGCAGCACCGCCCCGAGCCTCCCTGCCAGTCAACCAGACGGCCGGGTCAGGGGCAACGCGCCCAAGGCTGCTGAGAAAGGATGGTCTTTCCTTTCAGACTGACCGGCAGGGAGATAGGACATTTAAAGGTCTCTACGTGTTCCTTCTTTACCGTAGTTCGTCTTTAAAAACTGAATTAAACCGTGTATTTTGTTTGAGAATTTCATCTCATAATTACAAAGCTCCTAAACCAGCTTTAGAGGTTTCTTCCCGTACACTCTGCCCTTCCTCCATCCACTTCGCCCTGTGGGCTTCAAAATAGTCTTATCTTCAGAATGAGCCTATGTACAACAACCCCAAGGCATTCTAATTCCCTAGGCCTTCCCTGGCACTGAAGCCAGGGGCACAAAGGGCCTGAGGAGGAGGTGCGGCGGGCGCCGGCCTCACCAGTGACGCCCAGCGGGCAGTTGTTGCACACCACCTCCTCCGTCTCGGGCATCACCGAGCAGCTGAACCCGTTGCGACAGGGGCACGGCTTGCAGCTGCGGGGGTCGTGCGGGTCGTTGTAGAAACCGATGGGGCAGTCGGCACATTCGACGTCGGGATTCTCGTCTCCCGAGTAACAGTCTCCTGGGAGGCAGAGGAAGAACGGAAGGGCAGACAGATGAGTGGGGGAAAACTCCACACATGCTCTAAGATCTGAAGCTTTCTTCACGGTGTCTGAGCACTGGCATTCACCTCTGCCCTAGTCCCAGCTCTAAACATGGCCGCGAACCTGAATGTCACCCTCGCTGCCCCATGCTAAGGAGATATACGCTTCCTTCACTATCCATAACTTAGCGCTGCGCCCCCTGCCCCCCTGGCCTGACACCATTTGTCAGCACCTTCATCCAGGCCCTGACACAGCCTTTGATCTCCCAGGACTATTCTTGCAACTCGACACCAACTCCCCACCCAGCACTGAACCGTGACAGCCATTTCCTGTAACCTGGTACCTTTCCCACAACCTGTGGCATTTCCATAATGAGAAGGATTGAGTGGAATATAATGCCATGTCCATTTTCCCTGAGTCCAGCCCCGTTTCCTTAATCCTTTCCCATCTCCGAAATGAGTTCAGCTCCGGTCCTCCTAATACAGCTCTGTCTCTCCCATGGAGACCCTCGTCGCCCGACTGTCCCCCCAGCCACCTGATCCAGGTACCTTTCACTCACCTGTGTCGGGGTCACAGGTCCCTCCTCCTTGGCAGTTACATGGAATACAGGTACCAAAAGGTCCTAGTCTGGCTGAATCTCTTTTGTAGCCGGAAGCACACTCCTGGCAGAACTGTCCCTTGTACCCGACGGGACACACACATTGTTCAACCCAGGGCGCCGGCGCCCCAGAGATGGGGCGGGCTGAAATCAGGGTCACGTTGTCAATGTACCCGGTACCTGCAACGGAGGGGACAGGTCAGAAGAAGCCGGTGGGAAGGTGCAGAGATCTAAAGCCAGGCCCCAGTTGGATTTCATTTTTCTTAACTATCGAAGGCAGGTGGTGTTCACTCACCATGCCACACGTGACGATATTGTGGCCCCTCATGAGGACGTGCCCAGGCTTTGGTGTCAGAAACAACGGTTTGCATTCTGCCCCCCCACCTCCCCATACATACAATCGCTGTGCAAATTGGGCAAATAACATTAACCTCTGCATGATTGTGTTTCCTCGACTGCAGAAGTTGTGAAAATGAAATGAGATAACGTGCCTGCCACACAGCAAAGATGCAACGCGTTGTTAGGAAATGGCCTTTTCTACTCCCCGCTTTAGTCACTGCACTGGCGACATGGAAACAAAGCATGCCAGCCGTGCTTCCTCGTTACCCGGGGGCTACAAAGGGGAAGGGGTTCTCACTTAAATAATTTCAGTCAGGATTAGGAGGACCCGACAGGTGAAGTTCAACAAGAGGATTTATTTAGCAGAATATAACACAGTGTCCAAACACGGTAACTCGGAGTACAATCCCCAAAGAAAAGCTACCCTAGGAGCAAAGGCTGTCATAGACCCGTCTCATCGCTGAGGGAATGCGCCCATTCGTCATGGGTTATTTTCTTCAAATCGTCAGCTTTCATCTAAATCTGGAGACGCGTTTAGCAGAGTGGCATCACTCGTTCTCCATTGGTGCTGACCCGTTTTTACAGAAACGTTCCTTTTTAACGACCTCTTCTAGAATATAAAATGTTAGACCCCTTCCGAGACTCTACATCAAAGCCACCAAGTAATTTATCGACGTGTTTGGTCACTGAACCATAGAGAGCTGACGATGCAAATGAAACTACAACCTAAGAACAGAGAAATGGTTTTCTCCCAGTCACGTACTGTACTCTCCGTAGGTCGCTCGGATCCACAGGGCCGTGAGGTTCCGCAGTAACCGGCGATACTCAAAGTAGCTCAGCTGGGGGCTCCAATTACTGCTCGGATGTTCACTTAATCTGCACGATTTAAAAGCAAACGCTCAAAAATACAACCAACTCTTTAAAAATCTCATCGTTTGTAAACCTGATACCAAGGGTGCCCCTTTGCAGTTCTGCAGACGGGGGCCGGAAGGATGGGGAGCCTCATCCTCGTAGGCACAGAGCTTTCCCACTCCGTGGGGAGCAGAAGCCCCACAGGACATGACGGAGGGCACCCCGGTGTGGGGCCCAGCGCTGCAGGGGTCACGGCATCCAGTGCGGTCCATGTCCTCAGAGACCACTTTCTACTCTCGGTCATGCAAAAGCTAATATTAGAAACATCTCTGAGTTCAAGAAGCCCTCATCCTCTGGAGCAGCCATTCATTTTTGATTTTGTGGTTTACATGATTTGTTATCTAAGCGCATTTCACTTACTCTTTTTAAAGGTCAGTTTCTACCTTCGACTTTGTCCACATCGAAGCCCTTCCTAACCTGGCATCACGGTGCCTCACTGCGTCCCATCCCCAGCCCCTGCACTATTGTTTTTATGCTGTTTTGGTTTTTTCCCGGAATAGCAGTGCTAGGAACAACCCCAACCCTTTCATTTCATTCACCGATTCATTAAACAACAATTTGCTGGGCACTTGGTTTGTATTCCAATGGTCCAGTTAAGGACCCTACCCAAACCACCCCCTCACGGTGTTCACACCCAGCCTCCACCCGGTCATGTGGCTTCTCACACTCCCAGTTCTCGACTGCTTCCCATCACCGTGAGGACATGGACAAGATCCAGCTCCTTGGCATGACGTACAAGGCCCACCGTGCTGGGTCCTTTTCCAGTCCTTTCCACCTTATCTGTCCATCTCCCCTTCACGTGCTCTGCAGCAGCCATAAATATCGTTTGCCAGTCCCCCCTGTGTTATGGCTTTCCACATCCCCACATACACTCCTGTGAGCAGGTTGTCCTGATTTTGTCCCTGGGAAGGTCTGGGCTTCTTTCTGTTCTCAGCCCACATGTTTCCTCGTCTGTGACGTTTCCCCTGAGACTCCTCCAGCAGAGTTAGATACTCCTTCCTCCCGAGTCCCCGTGAGGCGATGACTGTACTGTATCATGTTTGCTTGTTGGCATGTGATACATCCTACTTGACCGTGAACTCTTAGAAGACAAAGGCCAAATTTCTTCATCTTGCTTTCCAAGCTGCTCATCAGTCCTGAGCACTTAGAAGGCACGGCCCCCTTCCCAGACCTCTCTGTACCCACCATTCAAAATTCCCATTCCACAGGACAGTGTGCAGCCTCCTGAGACACACACAAAGGGCTGTCTGCGACCTCGGCCCACCTCTTTCTCCGACCTGACTTCTCGCTGTTTTCCCCTCCCCCACTCCATGCTTCACTTGTGCTCACCTTCCTGCAACTTCCTAAACCCCAGACTTCCTCAGGCATGATAGTTCCACCACCCTGTTAGCCTCTCCCCCTTCAGAGAGCTGCTCTCTGCTTGCCACGCCTCCTTGATCACTCCAGTGTGGGTTAGTGGTGCCTACATGTGTGTCCACCTTGTCCAGCTCGTCACTTACAAGCTGCACTGTAATCATGTTTGTTTTTCTCTCCCATGAGCCACTCAGGGCCTTGAGGACAGGAATTGTGTCCTGTCTCAGCACATGACACCATGGCTATTACGTAGAAGGGGCCCAGAAAAGCTTGTAGAAATAATGAACGATGGTTGAATGAATGAACAAAGGGATGAGACGTCAACCACAATTGGCTGTACTTGACCCACGGACAGTCTTGCTTTTTTTACCTGAATGTGTAAGTCTTGGTGATCCCGCAAGGCAGCGTCTTGCCGAGTGGCATCAAGGGAGCCGTGACCCGCAGACCGGCGCCTTCCAGGATCACGTCGTGGGCGGACGGGTGTCTGCCTCCCCGGTCCACGCGGTAGTCAAAGGCCAGGCTTCGCCCGTAGCTCACCTGCTGGTTCCCGAGAAATTTGGCTGTGCAGCAAAATTTGAAAAAGTTGAGATCAGTTGTGAAACCAGAGAAGCAAACGAGTGACAAGTTTGCACTAACATTGGCAACCTCTGTTGGAGTTCTGTGTTACCCACCTACCTCCCCATCCCAAACCACATTCCAGAAGAGCCAGCTCGTGGCGCTGGACATGGCCATAGCAGTAGCTGGACATACGGCTACTGGCTACAAAGGAGGGTTAGTTACTGAGATGCTAAAGGGGCCTCCTTACGAGACAATGCTATCTGCGTGACAGACTGATTCGTAAAGTCCCAGGTATAGCAGCAATAGTGCCATTTGTTACGTAAAGCTTCAGAATCTACAGAACGCTTTCACAAACGTTATCACATCTGATGGCAATAATTCTCGGAGGTAGGCATTATTATGTCTGTGTCACAGCTGAGAGAACTGCAATTTGGAAAGATTAATTAAGAGGACAACTTGCCCAGGAATCGCCATTAGCTAAGAACCTGAACTAGGATTAGAATTTTAGCCAGTGCTTTTCCATTCAGCTTTTCTATGCTACTAACTAATATATCTATCTATATCTATATCTATATCTATATCATCTACATCTACATCTAATCTACATCTATATCTATCTATATCTGTATCATCTATATCTATATCTATATCTATATCATCTATATCTATATCTATCTATACCTATACCTATGTCTATCTCTATACCTATATCTAATCTATCTATATCTAGATATCTATATCTATATAGATATATCTGTATATCGATAGCTATATCTATAGATATAGATATCTAGATACATAGATAAATAATTTACAAGTAGTTAAAGCTTTAAGAAATGCCCCAGTTTTGCTTGTCCACCTGCTTCTCAATACACCCACAGAGTCGACCGCAGTCCTCATGTCTTGTCTTGGTGGGAAGCCTAGAAACCTCCCACTTGACTGAAGTAAGACCTTCACCCCCATCTGACTGCCTGAGCACCCCATTCTCCTCTGTCAACGCCATGACTCTGTCCAGTTGGGCTGAAGCCCCAGCTGTCCTCTGGCGATCAGAAGGGGATACGGTTTCCGCATTCCGCGGCTCCATTTTTCCATCCTGACTTCCTAGTCTTCCAAGTTGGCTTCTGGAGGAAAAAAGTCATACGTACCAGGAGCTACGAAGTAGACGGGGTCTGACCTCCGTGCCGAGGTAAAGACGTCTCGGTGGCGCTGCGACCACTGGAGTTTTGCAGGGGACCCGTTTCTTTGGACGGCCTTCCAGTCGTCAGTGCCTGGAACACAATAAAACCTCTCTGCATTCAGATGAACTATCCTCTGAGATGAACAAGGCAGGACGTGCTAGCCAAAAAAATGCTAGCGATGGCTAGCGTCTGGGGTCTGCTTCCTATTTCCACACTCGTGCACGGTCCTCCAGAGTCCCCTGGTGCCTCTTGATTTGGGTCTCGACTCCTCCTCCTCCCAGCCCACAGCTGCGCTGACTCCTTGTCTTTGAGGCTGATGTTGTAACACGAGAGCACGTGTTCGTCTACCTGTCATTTAGACTTTTATTTTATTTACATAAACAGGGTCTGGCCTTAGTGAAGTAAGAGGGGCCAGTATGTTTAAAGAGAAACTCAGAGTTGCAATCGTATCAATCTTTCGTATTTTTATGGTGCTTTGTAGCTTGGAAACTAACCTCACAGAAATTAACTCACGGAATGTATGTGAAAACAGTATTGTTAGTGAATGTGAATTCCAGGAAAACATCCAATACGTGTTTCTTTTGTGGTTTTGAAACAGTGGGGATGGGAAACGCAGGGAGATGAGAACCTGGTCTCTTTTTGGTTATTCTTTTAAGTTATTCACACACTGACTGGTATGAGCAAACCGTTAAGCTATACTTTTTCAAGACATCAGGTCTGCCTATTGCCCTGTCAAAGTAACACACATTAAGAGCTAGAAGAGAGTCACTCAAGATGCTTGAAGGGTCCATCCTATGCATGGCAAGGTGGTTATCCGTCACGATGCTGAAAACCGAATTCCAGAAAACAGAACGCTTTACCTTGATGGAAGGTAGAGGTGATTCTGTGGACACTGTAGTCCCCCGAGCTGCGGCAGCTGGCTGAATGCCCATAGCAAAAACACTGGGTACAGCCCTCGGGGTTTCCCTCATCCAGGTGGTAGTAACCTGGTCGACACCTGCAGTGGAGTTTCAGAAGTTGGGACAATGCTACAGGTTATTTCTTATTCAAATATAGAGACTGTGATGACTGATCTTTTCGACTTTCTCCCCGTCTGGCTCTTTTTATTCCTAAAGGTGGGAAATACCTGGTGGCATGCACTGCCCTTGTCCCAGACGACCTGTGGGACAGTCACAGCCCCTCAGGGGAAGGGCTTAACGGGGGCTAAAGGGTGGGAGTTGGGGGCCAGTGATGGAAGGCAAATGCTCCAGCCTCAGCACCCCCTCGGCTGCACAGACCCGCCCCCCAGCAGACCACTAGGTGTGGCCCGCCATCCCTGCCTCTGGGACCCAGCCTCTGGCCCACAGGGGAGAGGGGCAGGTGAGGGTGTGACGAAGGACGACTAGTGGCTCCCTACAAAAGCAGAGTGTAGGCTGTCATTCCACCTCTGCTCCCAGCTCGAGCCCTCCAGTGGCTTCTCTGAGGACCACAGCTGCCAGACAAGTCCCAGATGTTGGGGTCCCAGAGAAGAGGGCAGGGGAAGTTAGGGGGAGTCACTTCTTCTCTGTTCAAGTTAACTACATCCTTCCACATGAAATAATGATCATTTCAATATCATTTATTGATATTATTTAGCACTTATTATATGCCAGGCACCTTATATGTGTACTCTCTCATTTAATCCTCACCAAAACCCTATGAAATGGGAATTATTATTTCCAATTTTCTTAGATGAAGAGACCAAGACCAGAGAGGTTAAGAAGCTTGTTCAAGGTCATTCAGCTGGTTATGTGGCTGAGGCAAGATTCAAACTTGGATATAGCTGCCTTTAAATCATGTGGTCTAATCCACTGGTTCACTGTGCAAAACCCAGAAAAGCAAGTTAGCTGTGATGTTTCAGAGGACGGCTGTAAATAAACAAACAAG
>PVKZ01004695.1:47191-63628 GCA_004027375.1 Macroglossus sobrinus | reverse complement strand
TGCGTGCACCCTGGGCAGCGTGGCCTGGGCGGGTGACCGCCCCGCCGGCCTGCCCGCCCCTCGGAGGACGTGGTTGCTGGGTCCTAGGACGCTTCGAGGCCAAACGAGGCCACATTATGAGTGGCCAAAAAGAAGTGAGACCCAAGGAGTCAGAAATCCTGATTTTTCTATTCAAAAGTGACTCACCTGGTCTGTGTCAGTCTCTGCAGGAAACACAGCCATGTGGCCCCAGGCGTGTGGCCCCAGGGCAGAGGGGCTGTGCCCCGAGGTGCTGGGTGTCCCCGTGTCTGGCTCCCTGCATGGTTCCCGTCTGGCTGCGTCTCCCCAGGGACCCGCCCGGTGTCCCCCCCGGAGACCAGCACGAATCCGGCTCTGGAGCGAGTCCATTTTTTCATTGGATCAACAATGCTCCTTGGCGCCTGCCGTGTGCCAGGCGGAGGGCTGGGGCGAGAGGGTGCCATGATGGGGAGGGGTCTCGGGACGCCTCCCCGAGATGTGCAGGTGTCCAGACAGAGGGGGCAGGGTGCAGGTCCTAGGTGGGGACAGACCGCCTGCTGCAGGGGCTGGGGCCGGGGAGGAGTGACAGACACGTGGAGATGTGGCCGTGGTGGCCCAGATTGCATCCTGGGCTTGGCAGGCCGGGGCGAGGCTAGCCTTGAGGGTCGGGGCGTGGGGGTGCCATGCTTGAGAACGGCCTGCTGTGTGGGTGACAGGAAGTGGGCGGGGACAGCCTGACGGGTAGTCACGGGCCCTTTCAGTCCGTCCTTGGCTCCCCGGGCCCTCATCCACGTACCTTTACTGTATTGGAGCCTCGCGCCCTAGATCCCCATGAAGGTTGCTCCTGGGGGAAGCGGCGACTGTTTCTCGCCGAAATCCTCCTGCCGGACCAGAGCGAGCGGGGGCGGGAAATGCTCTCCACTCCCCGGGTTGAGTCTCATCAAAACGCCCACGTGTGAGGCCTTGTCAGAAAAACGGACCTGCTTTCCTTCCCGTTTTGGCCGGCACGGCGACCCCCTTCCCACTGGTGGCTGCCGGGCCCTGCCACCCGCCCGCCGAGCCAGCTCCGTGCTCGTGTCCCATGCCCCAGGTCAGGGCTGGCGACCCCGGTGTTAGAGGGAGGGCGTCCCGTTTGAGCTGGGCGCAGACGCGCCGGTGTGCGGACGACCCCGGGGCATGCTGTGGGCATAGTCTGGGCCCGTGCAGTGGGCAGGGGTCAGCCGCCCATCTCCTCCGGGACATTGGGGCGGAAAATCCACAAAACCATCATAGATCAATACATTTAAATGAGAACTTAAAAAAATCAGTCATTGGATTTACGAATTAATAAAGCACCATAAAGAAAGTGTCTACATGTCTTTTTCCAGGGGTCCAGGTAAGTTTTCACTGATTCAGCGTGCTTTTGGGGGTCTTTTTAGCCCCCGTGGGAAGCGAGACGAGTCCTCGTGTCTCCGGTCCCGCCGTGGGTCAGTCTGCAGTCACGGGTCAGTCCCCAGTCACGGGTCAGTCCCCAGTCACGGCTCAGCCGCCGTCCGCGGTGAGGGGAGGCAGAGCTGGGACCCCCGGACCGCGTGGCATCCTGGTGGCTTTGTTGGGATGGAGGTCGCGACGGGCACGCCGGTCTCTGCGGTGGCTCTGACTCTGGAGCATATGGGTGATCCCCGCGTTATGGAAATGGGGTGTAGGAAATTGTCATCGATCAAACGTAAATCAGGGGGCCATTAGTCTCTGTTCAAAAGAATTCCCCATGGAAACCCTCAAAATCAGCCAGCTTACTCCTGCGCATCTGGGGAAACGTGTGAGGTTTCCCGAAGAAGAATGCGACCCAGGTTTTCAGGATCGTCCCCACTGCGTCCAGCCGGGCAGCGCGCCCCTCGCTCAGGTCGGAGGACACCGCGGGGACACCGGGGAGGCAGTTGCGCCCCTGCTGCCACTGTGCCTTCCACGCGTGCCCACGGCCACTCACTTGTCCGGTCCTGTTTCTCCCTCTCCTGCTTTTTCGCCCAGACGTTGGCTGAGTGTCCACGGCAGACCACGTGCCGGGCAGGGGTGGGGCCTGGCACTGCACAGGGCACGAGGCCAGGGACCTGTCGTGAACATGCCACCCTCGTGGGCGGCTTGCGGAGGGCGCCCAGAGCTGCTTGGGCTGCAGGACGTCTGGGCTGGGCCCTGTGCTGGGGGGGGGGGTTCTGCAGCCCCAGGTGTGGACCCTGACACTGGGGCCAAAGCCACGAGGAGACGCAGGACCCGGGGGGCATGTGGAGGCCGGAGGCCATGTGTGGGCAGGGCGGTGTGGGGCGGGGAGTGCCGGGGACCCTGGCGTCAATCAGGGCACAGGCGTCAATCAGGGGGCGCTGGTTAGGGGGTGCTGGTGTTAATCAGGGGTGTTTGGAAGAGGCTGCTCCCGGCCGGGGCCTGGAGAAGGGGAAGAGAAAAGGGTCTCGTGGGTATGGGCCGCAGAGGGAAGGGGGCACAGGAGGGAAGTGAGGGTGGTTGGGTTTGGTGACAAATAGTGATCGAGGGTGGCGGTGACCTGCTGGGGTCGTAGAGGTCGTCGCGGTGGCTGGAGGGGGTGGGGCCGGCCCGCTGGGGCGTCTCCTGCTCTGGGGAGCAGTGTCCATTCTGGGGAAGGGGCAGTCCCTTGGCAGGTGCCCCGATGGGGCTCTCCGGGGAGCTGGGTAACCGGCTGTGACCTTGGTGACACTGCTGGATTCCTCCGCTGTGCCCTGCTGTGCCTGGCGACCCGCTGTGGGCACCTTCCCCCAGCCGTGCCGTCCAGGGTGCTGCGTGAGCCGGGGCCCAGTCCCTGCTGCTCTGGGGCCCTGGTGGGTGTCATCCTGACATTGCAGGCAACCAGAAGGCGACCACAAATCCCTGGGGGCCGGGGGTGGGCGCCGAGGGCCGAGTGATTCTGCGGCTGACTCTGAAATACAGAGGGAGGGGGACGCAGCCACCCCGGATTTCATTAAGGAGACCACAGAAGGGAGCCTGGAGACGCGCCCCCGTGGAGCCGGGGCGGGGCGGGGCGGGGCGGGGCGGAGGTCACAGTGGGGGGCGGGGCGGGGCCTGAGGGATGACATGGCACCTGCGCACCAGCGCCTCCCCGCGGTGACAGCGGCGTGGCCCCGGGCCCGCCATCCCGAGCTGTCTGTTCTTTCTGCTCCTGGACGAGCCGAAATCAAACGCCCCGACCAAGTCTGTAGGCGCCGCTGTATTCCCGGAGGAAAGTGGCCGCGAGTCCCTTCCTCGTGTGACTAGGGGGACGAGGGCTCTGGCACAGAGCGTCCCCGGCGGACCGTTGCCGTCCACGCAGCGGGAGCGGAGAGGGACGGTGCTCGCCCGCTCGGCCTCCGCGTCGCAGTGGCTACGGACGCGACACTCGCGCGGTGGCCGAGTCCGGGGAAGGCGCGGCGCCCGGTGGCGCGTGGGGCACCTCGTCTCGTTGTCTGCACCGCGGCGCAGGGTGGCAGCCGTCATCCGTGGGCCCCGCCAGCCAATGCAGATGCCACCGCCTGCGCGCAGCTCTCCCTGGGGGCCAGTCACGCGTGTGAGGGAGCCGCGCGCGTCGTCGGTGCGGAGGAAGGGACAAGTCTGGGGTCCCCGCCGGTGACCACCGCTGGTTCGTGCGTGCAGCAGCCGCACGCGGGCCCTCGCTGCTGGCTCAGGTCCCTGCTCGCGCCCCGGTCCCAGCGATGCGGAGGTGGCCGTGAGCGCGTGCAGGGCGGCAGGACGCCGGCCATACTCGGCCGTCCCTCACCCCCAGAGCTCCTGCGGATGCCGCGCCCTGTGCCCGGCGTGTGACGCCGAGCGGCTGGACTCGGGCCTGGCTCGCGGGGCTTGCGGCCTGGCGGGAGGGAGGGTGTTCCGCAGAAGTCACAGGAGCAGATAGAGGTGGCTCCCAGCTCTGCGCGGGCCTCAGGGAGAGGCACCTGCCGGCCGAAGGCGCGGACCAGGCCGGGGCAGTGCCCCGCCCCCCCCCCCCCCGCCTCCCCCTGCAGCCTGGGGGGCGGGTTAGAATGGGGGCAGCGTTTGGGGCGGAGGGAACAGTGAGCAGAGAAGAGGGAGCTTGGGGACTCAGGATGCAAGCTGGGGGGGGGAGGGGGCAGGAAGACCACGTAGGCCTGAGGACGAGTGCGGGATTTCAGTCTCTGAAAAGCAGGGTGGCTGTTAGGGAACGGGAGGACTCGTCTCAGGGGTCACGTGGGCAGGATGGAGGCAGCGCCCCCCACCCCCTGTCTCCCCCAAGCCCCGCGTGTGGCGGTTCCCGACGGGGCAGCAGCGGAGCAGACGGGTGTGACCCGCGTGCAGGGAACGCTTTGCTTTCCAGGGGCAGGCCGAGCCGGCCTCTGCCAGGACAGCAGCCTGGGGACCCGAGGGGACCGGAGCGGGCGAGGCCGTGCAGATGCGAAACAGCGGCAGTCAGAGCCGGGACGACACCCGGGGACGCGCGCAGGGGACAGCGTGTAGGACAAGGGCCGCAGCGCCGCCGACGCCCTGGCTCCCTGTGCGGTGGGCCCGAGCCCCCGGTGGAGGGCTGAGCGCCCCGGGCCTGCCAGCGGCTCACTTCCGTTTTCCGAGGCCACGCCAACAGGTGTGCCCGCCTGCGGCCCGCTTCTCCCCCACGAGCCCTACAAATCGGGTGATTGCGTGTGCAAGTGGGTCGCCAGGTGTCTGACTGCTGGTGGGCGGCCAGGTCCCGTGTGGGTTAGTGATGACTAGATGTGCATTTGTCAAAGCAAGGTTCCCTAAGCAGTGCTCGCCCCACCCCGACTTCTCTGCTGCCTCCCTGCCCCCCAACCCCCCAGGTGTCTGGCTGGCCCAGGTGTACCCCTTATGTCTGCCGCGCCCCCTCAGAGGAAGCTGCTTCCCGCGCCCCTCCCCTGCGCCCCGACGTCCCCCCCCACACCGCCCCACGGGAGAAGGGGGACAGCTTCATGGAGAAGGGGGACCCGAGGCGGGCTGGCGGTGGTCGCGGTGCCTGCGGTGCGGGCAGCCTGGAAGGCGCACGCGGGACGCCCCATCCCCCCACCCAGGTGGCTTCCCGAGAGCGCAGCTGCGCACGTGCACGCGCCGGATGTGACGCGCGGTGCTGGGGGCCCGCGGGACTTGGGGGGTAGGCGCTGGCTCTGGCGGTGCTCACATCCGGGTCTCCGCTCCGCGCTCACGAGCCGCTCTGCTCCCCGAAATCCAGGCAGGCGGAGGGGTTCGCGCCTGCAGCAGGGTGGCCGCACGGAGCCCGTGATGGGCACCGCGCCCGAGCCCGCGCCGCCGCCCCGCGGAGGCTCCGGCCCAGGCCTTTCGTAGCGTGTGGACGGGACGAGCTCTGGGTGAGCCCTGCCCGCCGCCAATGTCCTTGTCATCTGTGCCACGGTGAAGATAAAATGGCTTTTTTAGAAAGGCGGCAACACGGGACAGGCGCTCTGTGACGCCACGAGCGTATGGCCTGAGGAGCCGGCAGCCGTGGGAGGCTGGGCAGGGCGCTTGTCACTAAGCGTGGAGGTGGCACGTCGGCCGCCTGCGGGTCAACACCAGCCGCCCATCGGCTCCGCGGTGGGCGGGTCCCAGCGCAACGTTGCAGCCCCGCCCTGCGGTGGCCGCAGAATGTCGCTGGAGCGTGCACGGTGACGGTCACGTTCACCCTGCGGGCATGGCCCCCGATCGCCTGAGGAGGGCCACCCCCGCCAGGACCCCCTGCTCCCCTCGGGGACCCCGGCGACAGGCTGGAGCCCCACGTTCTTCCTGGCACTGAGCTCCTCCTCGGACGTGACAGGTGTGCACCCAGAGGTGCCCTCACCCCAGCTTCCCCCTTGGCCTGCATCCTGTGGGACGATAGGACAGTGGCCAGACCAGGCAGCGACATTGCGATGTGCACGCAGCTCTGTGACATCGATGACACCTTCGGGTTCTGCGACCGGCACCTGGGTTAAGGGACAGACTGACCCATCGCCATGAAGACCGCCCACCCGCTGTCCCCACCTCTCTGGTCAGCTGGACGGTGTCACAGACAGGGGGGTCCTGTGGCGTGACCTTTGACATTGGCTCTTTTCCTCCACGCCCGGCCCTGAGGCCAGCAGGCCACGGCGTCCGGCTTCCTTCCATGGCCGAGCGGCCGCCATGGGGTGGCGGGGCTGGCTGTGGGGCTCGCTGGTGTCTCCGGCTCTGCGCCCTTACGGAGAAAGCCACCGTGACCGAGAGAGAGTGCAGGCTTTCGTGCGCAAGCAGATTTTCGTGTCTCTGAGATAAACGCTCAGAAGCGGGATGGCTGGGTCACGGGGCGAGCGTGTGTCACTCCGGAGGGCACCGCCGTTCCCAGAGTGGCCAAGCCGGGTGTCAGGCCCCGGCACGCAGGCGAGGCCCAGTTCTCTGCGCCCTGGCCAGCCTTGGGTGGTGTCCCTGTACTTGAACTCTTCCGGTAGGTGTGTCACGGGGGCTCATCACGGCGTGATTTGCGTGTCCCTGGTGGCCTGTGCCGTGGACTGTCTTCTCGCGAGCTCATCTGCCACCCTCACGTCCTTCCTGGTGAAGTGTCTGGTCACGACCTCTGCCCATTTCCTGGTCAGAGTGTCTGTTTTCTGCTTTGCATTTGGACAGCCCTTTGCACATGTTGGGGTCCTTGGTCACATGTGTGGCTGCACATGACTCCTCTCAGCCTACAGCTTGTCTTTTCATCGTCTTAGCGGAGTTTCTTTTTTTTTGTGGAATAGGGTTTTTAACTCTGAGGAGATCCAGTTTGCCGAGTTTTGGTTTTGCTTTTCGGTGTCACGTCCGAGGGCCCTTTGTCGGGGCCTGGGTCCCCGTGATGTTCTTCTGTGTCATCTTCAGCGTGTTAAGTTTTACCTCGAAATCTGGGATGCATTTCGAGTTAATTTGTGCGTAAGGGGTAACGTTTAGGTCCAAGTTCAGTTTCTTTGTTCTTTTTTTATGTTTTTGGATCCAGCTGCTGTAGTAGAATCGTTTGTTGAAAAAGCTGTCCTTTCTCCAGCGAACGCTTCCGCCTCTTTGTCAAAAATGCAAAGTGTTGGGCCTGCCTCTGCATTTTCCGTTCTGTTCCACTGATTCATATTCCTTGGTCTCTGAGAATAAGAAAGGACTCTGGGGTCCCGGCGAGGCCCCCCACCTCCCAGTGCCCCAGCCCATCACCAAGAGTGCTCGCACCCCCTCCCCCAAAACTTGCTCCGCACAGGAGCAGGTGTGAGGGGCGCCCAGCGGCTCCCGGGCCGCGTCCCCCCAACCCCTCTGGTCTGTTCTCCCCACCTTCCTCTCCCTGCTTCCACTTCGTACATCGAAGTGGGATTTCCTGCAACAGATTTTTCTATTGTGGGGTAAAAACCGTAAGTAAACAGAATTATCATAACAATTTAAGGAGTCATAAAATATGTTTTTCTGTTTTTGTTCAAAGCCGGAGAAAGGAAAATAGAGGCGCAGGAGACGTCGGAGGGCGGGCGGTGGGTGTGAGGTACCGAGTTTCCGTAAAGGACTTCAAGGCAAAAGGAAAAAAAATAGCATATATTGTTATGGGGTTATTTTTATCTTTCATTTTTATGACAATTTATTTGTACTTAAGAGAATCTTTCCAAAGAGGTAGAAGCATCATTAAATAAAGACTGTGAAATGTGCAATATGGCTTATTTATTTAAATGTTAATTGGTCCGACGAACACTTCTAATTAGCTCTATATTTGCTTAGCAAAAAGTTTTACAAATTCCAATTGTGAAAAGCAGCTATTTCGAGCTGGTAAGCGTGTTGCAGCCTCAGCTATGATTTTTCTATAGTTCTCAGCCCTTGAAGGCACAATTTAATTTTTCATGTATGCATACTAGCGACGGTAAACACTTGCGAGTGTAAGGAACCTTCTTTAATTAGCTGCACAACAATTAAAGGATTCACAAACTAAATTGAACCCTGTCTCGGTGCTTACTAGCTGAATTCTACCACCTGTCACAACAGCACTTTGTTCAATCTGTTATGCAAAATCATTATAGCAATATAGCGAAGGGGGAGAAAAAAAGAGAGAAAATAGCAATTATTTCTTACTTTTCTCTTGAATGGGTTATTTTGGGTTGCACTGATGTCAGGTTCATTGAGGGTAACCTTTTGGCGTCTGCAGCAGCCACACACGTCTGTGGCTGCCGGGCCCGGCTGGGGAACGGCCGGTTCTCCCTTGAGGGGGGGGGAGCGGGGCTCGTCTTTGGGGGAGGGGCGGTTGCGGGGGGTGGGAGGAGGGCGGCCGGCGCGGGGCGTGAGGATGCGCCCGCCCACGCCGCCTCCAGGAGCGCCGGGCCAGAGCCTTCCGCAGCCTCGGCGCTTCCGGACAGAAACGTGGGGGTTATTTTTAATTTTTGAAAATTATTATGTGTTTTAGATTTTTAAAAATGTGATTAAGTTGGCTTGCTCTCCCGAAGACGGGGGAAGAAGGCAGGGCTTGGGCTTTGGCGGGGACGAAGGTGTCGTGCTGCCTGTGTCCCCGTGTGCCTGTGTGCCCGTGTCCCCGTATGCCATGTACTCGTGTGCCAGCTCGTGTGCCCGTGTGCCCATGTGCCCGTGTCCCCGTGTGTCATGTGCCGTGTGCCGTGGACCCGTGTGCTGTGAGCCCGTGTCTGTGGGGGCCAGCCGGCCGCAGCTTCTCGTTTGTGACTGCAGGCTGCAGGGGACATGGGTTTCCTGCGCTCAGTCAGGCTTCCAGCTTTCTCAGCTGTAGGGTTGCTCCAGGCGAGGTGGCTGCATGGGCAGGTGTCGCTCTGGTGGGGCTTTCTCAGGCCCGCTGCCTCCCAGGACTGAGCTCGTGCCCCTGGCCGCTCTCCGGTCTCCCCTGGGCGTCTGTGCCCAGCCCCAGCCGCCAATCTAGCCCGGCAGGCGGGAGCGAGGCACCGGCGCTGGCAGCGGTGCACCCCGCATCTTGCCGCGCTCTCTGCCTGCGGGCCGCGGGCCATGCCGGGCGGCGCCCTCCGCCAGACGCCCGGAGAGGCGGACGACTGGGCTTCGCTGCAGGAGAGCGACGTGCAGGCCCATGCAGGGGGGCTCATGACCTCAGGGAGGCGCCGGGGAGGGACAACAGAGGACCCTTGATGGGCGTGGGGAGGGGGCGCAGGGAGGAGCCGCGCATGGTGGCAGAGCCGGAGGCAGGCCAGTCCGTGTGGTCGTGGGATCAGAAGGGTGTGGACAGGCGCCAGGGTGAAAGTCACATTGGCCCAGGGCTGCGGAGATGGGGGGGCTTCTGGAAAGGCGTTTTCCCTGGACCCCACCCCGCTGGCTCTGGGCGGGCGACCGCAGACGGGTGCGGGAGGGGGGCTTCGTGGCTCTGCGTGCTGACGTGGGGAGCGCGTGTATTCAGCACCGAGGACAGAGGGAACGCGACTGCGCGGTGGTGGCCGGGGGTCCTCCCCAGCTGTTGGCACGCGGTGACGCGGGCTGCCAGGTTTGCGCTCAAGCCCCGCGTGGCACGTGCCCCGGGGCCCCCCGCGCCGTCGAACAGCGGGCCAGGGCCCTGCAGCGCGTGCGGGCGTCTACACCTGGGCTGCCACCCTCTGCTGGCGGCTCCCCGTGAGCTGCGGCCGTGTAAGTCCCTTACGGCCATCAGCTCTGGACAGACACGTGCCTCCTGAACAACCCGGAGCCACGTGACAAGGACGGAGGGCCGTCGCCTGCGCTGTGGGACCCTGGGCAGACCCGCCAGCCACCTGCAGAGCAGGCCGTGGCTTCCGCAGACGCGGTGCCTCTCTCGTGCCTGTCCCTTGCGAGTGAACAACCTGCCACCCAGCAGGGGGCCGGACGAAGAGCCGCCGGAGGCAGGGACGCAGGTGACACCCCGGCCCCAGAGTCCTCCCTGGCCTGACGGTCCCGGGTGACCAGCAGTGAGGCTCTGCGGCGCCGGATGCCGGGAAACCCGCAGGGAGCTTCTTTCCATCGTCCCCCAGTCCTCGTCCGGTCGCCCCGAGCTCGTCTGGGACCTCAGCGAGCGGAGCCCCCGGCCGCTCCGGCGTCGTGACGCTTGGGGGCCGCTGTGCGCGGTTGTGCGGAAGCGGGCGGTGTTTCGCGTGCCGCTTTGTAATCGGTGGGTGTCTGATTTCAGTGCCCCCTGCTCCGGAGGGGGCCTGGGCCCCCCGAGGGGTGGCGTGGGGCGGGACGGTGGCCCGCGCCCTTGCTGACAGCATGCGACCGCGTGGCTGTCCCCGGGCCTGTCCCCTGGCTGTGGTGCGTGGCTGGCGCCCTGTTTTTGGGAGGGGAAGCGACGGGGACAGGGATGGGGTCCAGGGCGCTGCCCCCGGCCCGGTGGGCGGAGCCGCCGCAGCCTGGAAGGGCCAGGGGAGTGGGGCGGGGCGCCAAGGCGCGGGGTACGCGCGCTGGGTGATCGGCCTCTCGGGGTCCTCACCGCCCGGCTCTGGGTGCCCCCACCCCACGTGCTGTTCCACGTCCCGCGCCACTCGTGACGCATGTGCAGGGTCCAGGTACGGGGGAGCAGGGACAGCTGGGCTCCCCCAACCCCCCCACCGTCGCCGTCCCCACCCCGTCGCACCTCGCCCTCTTAAAACCCCGCTCGCTCCTCTGACGCTGGCCCTGTCGCAGGCTGCAGCCCTTCCGCTGGGAATTAAAACGCCATCAGCCTCTTCAAATGCCATCGACATCGTCTTGACCTCTGACGAGGGCTGAGAGCCTCTCTCTCCGCCAGTATCAGCCGCCGAGAAGGATCCAGTGAGGGCGGAGGGAGGGACCGTGCCAGGGACTTCGAGGGGACGCTGAGTGCCCTGTTTTGGTTTACTTTCTTTTCTGTTTGTTTGTTTGTTTGTTTGTTATTAATTAGTCATCCACCACCGTCCACCCGTCCACCCGCCTGCCCATCCATCCGTTTATCCACCTGTCTGTCCGTCCGTCCGTCCGTCCATCCATCCATTTATCTGTCCATCCGTTCATCCCTCCCTCCATCCATCCATCCATCCGTCCGTCCGTCCATCCATCCATCCACCTGTCTGTCCTTCCGTCCGTCATTTGTCTGTCCGTCGTCGGTCCATCCATCCATCCATCCATCCATCCATCCATCCATCCATCCATCCATCCATCCATCCATTTATCTGTCCATCTGTACGTCCATCCATCCATCCATCCGTCCATCCGTCCATCCGTCCATCCATCCGTCCATCCATCCATCCACCCATCCACCCGTCTGTCCATCCATCCATTTATCCACCTGTCCATCTGTCCGTCCATCCATCCATCCATCCATTTATCTGTCCATCTGTCCGTCATCCATCCGTCCTGTCCATCCGTCCATTTATCCACCTGTCTGTCCGTGGGTCCATCCATCCATCCATCCACCCACCCACCCACCCACCCATCCATCCATCCATCCATCCGTCCGTCCGTCCGTCTGTCCATCCATCCATTTATCTGTCCATCCGTTCGTCCGTCCATCCATCCATCCACCTGTCTGTCCGTCCGTCCGTCATCCATCCGTCCTGTCCATCCGTCCATCTCTCCCGGAGTACCCACGCGTCTCCCGTGCTGGGACAGTGTCTGGCAGAGAAGCGGTCGCGCAGTAAATATTTGTGGACTACGGGAACGAACCGGACGGATGAACCGCGTGAGAGTCCGACTTTGGAGTCGCAGGGTCCGCCCCGCCCGTGGCCGCAGCGGGTCCACGCAGGATCCCGCTGGCCCTGCCGAGCACAGCTCACGCCCCCATCCTGCTGGGGGCCCCTCGATCGAGCCTCCGGGCCGTGCAGAGCGCCCTGCTCTGCCGCCGTCGCCCTTGGGAGGCACCCTGCCCAACTTTCTCCTCTGGAGTTCCTGCCCTGCCTCACCCCCCAACCCCTCTAGCAGGCGAGGGAGGGGGAGCCTGGTCGTACGTTTATAAACTGCGCTCTGACGGGGACCCCTGCAGAGTCTCTGTGCTCATCCTTGGGTCTGACTGTTAGCCGTGGACGCGCCCACACGAAGGGGATGCACGTGGGGAGGGTTCGATGCCCGCTGACAATCTCCCCGCCTTTCCTGCACGTTACCTCACACTGTTTCCCAGTCCCGCCCCCCAAACTAACGCCGCCGGGTTCCCCACATTCTACCGGGCCTCGGAGCTGTTCAAGAAAGTGATGCTGCTCCGTGTGCAAAGCGTCTTATTTTACTGTTTATGTCTTGAGCTTCAGATAGATAGATAGGTGGATAGACAGACAGACAGACAGATAGATAGATAGATAGATGATAGTTTATGTAGATATCTACTAAGTATATCTTTCTATGTATGTCTTTATCTATCACTTACCTATCTTTGTGTCTACCTACCTACCCACTTGCCTAGCTACCTACCTACCTACCTGCCTAGCTACCTAGCTAGCTACGAATCTTTAATGGAATATCCGTTGCTTTCTGGTGAATCACCTGTTCGTTGCCCTCTGTGTGGTTTTCTTGGGATATTTGAATTTTTCTTCTGAGTGGTGGGGTCTCTTCGTACATCAAAGACGTTGACCTTTTGTCTTTTACATGTCTTGTAAGTGTTTCTTCCAGGTTTCTCACTTGCCTTTTAATTTCGTACATGGCATTTTTTAATGAGATAAAGGGATTTAAGTGATCCAATCTTTTAATCTATTCCTTTGCTGTCTTTTGGTGTCACACTTCGAAAATAATTTCCTATCCCATTATTATATTATGAGGCTCCTAACGTCACCTTCTTGTGTATTTGTGATTTTCTTTTTAAATAGAAATCTTTAACCCATTGAGTATTTATTTCGATGTATGTTATGAGGGCACGATTTTATATACATACATTATACATATGTATATATACATATTCATGGTTTGCTATTATGAACGAGATTTTAAAACTATGTTTTCCAACCGTTCTATAGAATATATAGCAAAAGCTATTTTTATTTTGTTTTGGTTTTATATGTTTTATTTTAATTTTATAAATTAAACAGTCTAAAAAATTCACAGAATGAAAACTGAAAGCCTTATTTAATTCCCCACCCTCACCCCAGTTCTGCGGCCTTCTCCAGAGCGGGTGGCTGTGTACCCCGTCTGCATAGACATAGCCACGTGCAAATGTAAAGGGGGGGTTCTTGCGAGATTTTTCGTTCGTTTGTTGGTTTGTTTTTTTCAAATGTGGGAAAATCCTGGATGAACTGACTTGCAACAGGCATTCGCACACTGAAGAACCTGTTCAGTCCTCTTCAACATCGTGGCAGGAAGGGACCCCGGCTTAGGTACTGCCCAATGCGGTGCCTGTGTGATCCCCTCTCTCCGTCCAGTGAGAAGACGCTGGAGCGTGCACGGGGGGTGTCCCTGTCACAGTGACAGCCGCATTGCCAGGCCCAGGGTGGGCATTTCCAGTTCTCACGCCCGTTGCCAAATGGCTTTGTGTGTGTGTGTGTGGGGGGTCGCCGCTTACCTGTCTGCGACGGTCTGTGGGAGCGGTCGGGCTCACACTCTCCCCAGAAATATGTGGATAAATCTCTAGGTTTTGGCTATTGGTTGCACCAAAAATGTCTTCATTTTACGTGCATTTTTCTTAGCATTTTCATAAAGACAGACTTTCTATTTACACGACTTCCTTTTAAAATGTCCTCTCTATACTTTTGTGCATTTCATCACATTATCCGTTCTTTGCCTTGATGATATAAGGGAGGTGTTTATATATCAGCACCCGTATTGTGTGGGGACGTGCATGGCAGAAAATTTTTTTTAAAGTATGCTATCTTTTGTGTCTTCTTTATTAAAGATTATGAAGAAACCTTCATTTTTATGGATGGGTTCTTCGTTTAAAAAATTGTTTTTATGTAAAGTATTTGTTCAAACAATAGTGCACTGTCCCACGCGTGGGCCATCATCTCCCTCAGAGCCATGCGTCCCATGTGGGTCCCCCCGCCTGGGGCACCGACATCTCAGCGACTGCTGCAGGGATGTGGGTCCCCCCGCCTGGGGCACCGAGCCACCGCCACTGCTGTGATTTTGCATAGTGTACACACCCTTTTATTCCCCATTTTTTAAAAATTTAGCTTTTATCACATTTTTTTCCTAGATAAATGTTCAATTTAACTTGCTAAGTTTGATAAATGATCCTATCAGCAATTTGACTTGGATTTTGAGACAAATTCCATAAAATGGACAACATGACCTCTCTATCCATGAACATGGTATACTTCTGCATTTATTCGCATCTTATTTACTGCCCTGTCATAACATGGCTAGCTTTACTTCATATAGGTTATGCCCATCTCTTACTACACTTATTTCTGGGTCTTTAAAAATTTCCTCTGAAAATTTATGATTGGTTTCTAGAGCATAAGAAAAACCACTGCTTTCAGTATAGTGCTGTTATCTGTCACATCTCACTGCACATTTATTCACACCAACCGTTTTATACTTTATCCTTCGGAATGTTTTGCATACAGTTATTTTTAGCTGCTAGTAGTGACAGTTTTGTCTGCTCTTTCTCAATAATTATATCTCATATTTTCTTTTCCCTTTAAAAAAAAATAAAATTGTTTACATTGGCTAAGATTCCCAGGACAGAGTGTCTTGTTTGTAGCTTTAAAATAAATGCTTCCAATATTTTGCCGTCACATATAACGTGTGAGGTAGGCCATTTATCTCGTTAGGAAATCAAGAAGGAATGTTTGGTGTTAGCAAGTGCTTTTGGGGTCTGCGTGACATAACACGGTTATTCTCCCCTAGGATGTTCATGTGGAGACGGGGTAGGTTTCCTGCTGTCCAGTGACTCTTGAATTATTAGAGTACGCTCTAGGCGTTCGCTGATGAATCATGTTAGAATACCACAGGGTCATTTCACGATTGTTTGCTTGGGGATATTTGCATGGATGCCTCCAGTCCAGATTGCCCTTTAGCTGCAGTGGGTGGGAGTGGCCGAAGGACCCTTCCCTCCCTCCCTCCCCCCTCCCCAGAGACTGGACTGTTTTCTCTGTGCTCAGGGATAGTGTATAAACGTACAGAGAATCTCTTTCTTTGAAGGCCCAGTAAACTACAAGCATAAGGCTGCCTGGGCCTTCTTTTCTTCCCTGGCTGTGCTGTTCATTATCTTTTAAATTTCTGCCGTGGTTTTTATGTTATTCGGGTATTGACCTTCTCATTGAGTCATATCCGATCAGGTTTTTAGATAATCATCCGTTTTAATACAGATTTTTAAGTGTCATGCTATCAAGTTGTTCTGTATTCTATTATAGTTTTCAAATCTCCTTTGTATCTGACTTTATTTTTCCTCCTTCAATCTTCATGTTTATTTGTGTCTTCTCTCTTTAATCTCATCCATTTTGCCAGGCTTATTTTTTTAGTCTTTCAAAGAACCAACTTTTAGTGAGCTTTTTTTTTTTTTTTTTTGGAGGGCGTCGTGGGGAGGGTGGTCTAGTTAATTAGTTTCTGCTGTTATTTTTATTAATCCCTTCCTGGTACTTTCTTTCGGTTTATTTTTACTCCTCATCCCCAGCTTCTTGAATGGAAGGCTTTAGTTCATTTGTTTCTAATTCTTTTCACTTTCTATTGGTTGCATTTGTTCCAAAGTTCCTGTTCAGCATTACTTTAGCCACATCTTAGATTTTTTCTTTTTTTTGCTGTAACTTTACTTTTGCTTTTGATTTGAACATGCGGTTAATGTGATTTCTGTCTGGCAGCCTTATGGATGCATTTTTGTACGTGTGGTCTAATGCACGTAACATTTCTGAAATGCTATACGGGTATCGTAAAGATTTCATATTTTTGTTGAGTATGGAATTCTGTCCATGCTTGTGCTCTTATTTTAAAATTTATTTTTAAAAATCTATTTTTCTTGTGGCTAGTTTTTCGTGATGGGTTTGTTAATGAGCTTTTCGTTACGTTAGTCCAGTCATTGTAACAGATATTTTAAAGCTTCATTGCCAAGTGCATAGAAACTCGTAACTATGACCATTCCTTGCATTTTTGGACAGCTCGTACCCCTTTTGAAGGTAAACATCCCTTTACCCATTTAATGTTTTTGTCTTAAATTACATATTTTTTCTGATACTAACAGTGCATACCTACTTTTATTGGGCTAACACCGTGTCGTATATCCATTTTTCATTCCTATGTTTGCAGCCAGCACATGTAAGCTGGTTCCCACAGAAGGAGTTCAACCCGAGAGATTCTGGACCCAGGTTTAACCTAACCAAGTATCTGATATCCTCTCTCTTAATTCATCATGTTAACCCATTAACATTGACTAAGTTCGCTGCCGTGTTTGTTTCTGGCCTATTTTATTTTGTGTTTCCTGTTGACTGTGTTATTTCCAATCTTATGTATTCCTTTCTCCCTTTTATGATATAAATTGCATTTTTTTTTTGGTTCCATAGCCTTCTCTTTTCTGACTTAGAAATGATATCCATGGGAGTTAGGCATAGAGTGGTCAGCACTTAATTCTAACACATACATTTAAGCCTCCGTGTGCGTGCATGTGTGTGTGTGGGTGTGCACATGTGTGTGCAC
>PVKZ01004695.1:21856-47091 GCA_004027375.1 Macroglossus sobrinus | reverse complement strand
TTTGATTGTCATCGTCATCGTCATGGCATCATCATTTCTTAACCCTTCAGTAGCGTATTTTTTCCCCCAGAACTTCTACTGTCTGGATGTTGGACTTTGTGGGTCGTACCTCCGTCTCTCTTGATTCTTCTCCTTCCCTTCCCATTTTGCTGGTTTATTTTGGGGTGCCGCTGGCAACATCGTCGTCCATGTTGGAGTGTTCCAGCCCACATCTGTTTAATTTTTTTCAGCGCTCTGATGGGTTTTTAGAAAGTGAATGTGATCCCAATTCGAGTCTCCGACACCTTCCTCTTTCCTTTCTTTCCTGCGTGCTCCCCCTCCGAGCCGGTGTCCCCCCCTTCGTGGGTGCGGTGCTCCCTTTATTTCTTCTAAAGACACGCGTTAGGATTTTTAACGAAATCGTTCCTGTTCTCTAAATCACTTTTGTTTCTTATGGGCTCATCTCGGTCCTCTTGTGTGTGTGTGTTTGTGCAGCTTCTCTCGCGTGTCTGGTGAGCTTTTTTGTCACTTATCTCTATGACAGTGGTGGCTTTGTGCGGTGGCTCTGTGGCTCTGTCACCCCCTCCCCCCTAGGCCTCTCCGTGGACTGGGGAGCGTGCTTGTGGGCCCCAGGCGGAGGCTCCGGGACTGTCACGGTCCACGGAGGGTGCGCCCACGGGACTCGCCCGCCTTCCCCGCCCCATCCCCCTCCGTGGCCAGAGAGTGGGCTCTGGCAGCCGGACACGCGGGGTCCCTGCCCTGCCCGTGGGCTCCTTCCATGCCCTCCTCCACACGCCAGAAATTCCTTCAGGCTCCGCTCTGCTGCCTTGCAGGGCCGTGATGTCACTCGAGGACGTTGCTCGGACAGGGGACTCATGCCCGGGTGGGGCACTGCAGGCAGCTTGGCTTTGGGGCGAGGCCCCCTCTGCTGCTGTGTTCTCTCCGTGTCCCCAGCGTCTCTGGGCTCATATGTCCCCACTCGTCCGCTGCCTGAGTTCGAGGCTGCTCGTGGCATGTCCTTCTGTGTTACCAGGAGTGCTTTAATGTTGTCATTAAAACACGCGCGCACACACATGCACGCACGCCTACGCACACGCGCGCGCGCGCGTGTGTGTGTGTGTGTGTGTGTGTGTGTGGCCAGTCTCATAGGCAGTACCGTTTCTGCTGTCTTAACTCAGATTCTACCCCAGACCAGACACTGGGCGTAAAGGAGACCCGGGCAGTAGAGACGGGAGCTGGGTGTATAAATGGATCAGCCCGTGAGGACGCTGGGGAGGGGAGGGCCCCGGGAAGACCGGGCTCACACTGCGTCTGAGAAGTGACAGCGTCGTCACCCCCCTGGCGTGCCGCGTCTGGGCAGGTGGCTCTGCCGGCAGGCCCCGCCACGCGCCCCCTCCAGCCCGCCTCCCCGCCTGCCCTCTGCTCCACGGTGCCCTTGCCAGGCACGGAGCCGCCATCAGCAGCCTGCGGAGCTCAGCGAGGACGAAAGCCTACAGCCGAGAGGGGACGGCGTTGTCCCCGGTGGACGCTCCTCCCGGGGGCTGGAGCCGAGGCCCGGCGGCGATGCCAGCCGGCGATGCCAGCCGGCGGTGCCACCGCTGCACGAGGCACGGCCTGGTGCCTGCAGGAGCCGGGCACCGGGAGAGCTGGGCATCTGCGGGGCGCAGCTTGCATGTGACACTCCCCGGGATGTCACGGGGACCTGCTTGTGAGTGGCTGAGAACGGAATCTGGCTTAACGCTTTTAACAAGTTAATGTTTGTGCTCATGGGCTCTGTGCACATTTAAGAATTAATTAAATCCTTTCAGGAAGTCGTTTATGTCTGAGACCACAGAAGAGACGCAGGGGCCGAATCCCCCGTGAGGACGGAGGCCCCGGCCGCCCGCCCGCCCGGCCTGGCGGCTGCCCCGCTCACCCCTCGGTCTGTGGCCGGTTCTCCCGTGAGGCCCGCGGGAGGCCGAGCAGTGACGAGCTGGCTTCCGCTTCATCCGTCGGCTGTCCCAGGGGCGCAGGCCCACCCAGCACTGGGGACTGGCCTTGCCGGGCCCCGCCTGTCTTTGGCCGGCCCTGCTGTGTGTCCTTCCCTGGGGACCCGAAGCTAGTTTCGGCCACAGACAGGACCCCTCTTACCCGTGAACGTGCAGGGAGCAGGGGCTCTCGACATCTGTCGTCAGGCGCTGAGGTTCTCAGGGGAGGGCTGCGGCCCTGGGCCCAGCGGGGAGGGGCAGGCCCCGTGTCCCTGACAGTCCCTGGGTCCGGGGGCGTGCGGGTGCAAGGCGGGTGTGGGGAGGGGGACGGGGCAGGAAGGGGTCTGTGTTTTCTTATTTAACTTTTATTCTTTAATGGGGAGGAAAGGGCAGCTGTTCCCATTTGCCGAGAACTTCTCCAGGACACCCTCTTGCACTCCGGTCACTGGCCGAGGCAGGGCTGTCGTGAGCGGGGGCGGGGGGCTGCCATGGCCACCCAGGGCCACTGCGGGACACACAGGAACGCCCCACAAAATGACCAGCCACACGAGAGACCTCCCCTCTCCAGCGGGGAGCCCACGGGTCCCAGAGTGCCTTGGACACCCCTCCGCCCCCACCAGCCCCTCCCCCCACCCCCGGGGGAGAGCCAGGCCTCAGGCCGGGGCCCGCGGCAGGCGGCGGGCGTCAGCCAGAATTTAATAACAGTCTTCTCGTTTTATTTATTTTTATAATTACCTTTAATTTAGAGCAAGTGATACAAATTTCCATTTAGGATAATGATATAGTTTTCTTTTAAATGCATTAAAGTAAAAAATAGTGAATTAATTAAAAAGAAGTTAGCGGGGCGCAGAGCCGTGGCAGGAAGGCATCGGGGTTTTGCCGCGGTGGAGCTCTGGGGTGCGGGGTTCAGACGGAGGACGCCCCCGTGGGACACGTGGCTCTGCGAGGCCGGTGAGGGGACCCCGGCCCCTGGTCCATAGGGGGTAAGGAGCAGAGCTGAGTGGACGAGCCCCCAGGGACAGGCACACTGCCTGCGGCAGCCCCCACCTCCTGCCAGCTGTTGCTTTTCCTAGGGAGACCTCGGGGCCCTGGCACCCCAAGGCTGTAATGCCTGAGAAAAGCTCAGCAGAGGTCAGGTGACACACGGTGGGTTCTGACCCCCGTCACCTTGCTGTGCTGACGCCGCCTTGCAAGGGTCCTCCCTTGGGGCACTTCCTGTGCTCCTCCTGCCCTCGGTTCTGGAGTCCGGCCAGGGCGGTTCCTGCCTGGGAGAGACTTGTCTGGGCCCATTGTCGTGGTCCTGTAGTGTCAACACGTGAGAGTGCCCATTACTCCTTCGATCTGTACTTCCATCTGTCCACCCATCCATCTATCCACCATCCATCCATCCATCCATCCATTCATCCATCCATCATCCATCTATCATTCACCCATCCACACATCCATCCATCCTTCTGTCCATCCATCCATGCACCATTCATCCACCATCCATCCATCCATCTATCCATCCATCCATCCATCCATCCATCCATCCATCCACCCACCATCCTTTCATCCATCATCTATTCACTATCCACCCTCCACCATCCATCCATCCATCCATCCATTCATCCATCCATCATCCATCTATCATTCACCCATCCATACATCTATCCATATGTCTATCTGTCCATCTACCATCTATCCTTCTATCCATCCACCATCTACCTATCCATCCACCATCCACTATTTATCCATTCATCTATCTCCATCATCTATCCATCATTCACTCATCCACACATCCATTCATCCATCTGTCCATCCATCCATCCACCATCCACCCATCCACACATCTACCCATCCATCTATCCATCCATCCATCCATCCATTCATCATTCACCCATTCACACATCCATCCATCCGTCTGTCCGTCCATCCATCCATCCATACACCATCATCCATCCATGCATCCATCCATCCATCCACCATCTACCCATCCACACATCCATCCATCCATCTGTCCATCCATCCATTCATCCACCATTCACCATCTATCCATCATCCATCATCCATCCACACAATAACTATGGAGAGGTTTCTGTATATTTCACAATAAAAACACTGAACAGAAAGGCGCGGGGTCCCCCAGCACCGAGGCGGGCCTCGGGGTGTGGCAGTGACGTGGAGACGTGGTCGCTCCCTCACAGAGGTCGTGGCTCGTGGGGGAGGTAGAGGCTGCTCCAGGGGCTGCTCTGCCCCAGGCTTCGTGAGTGGACGTGGGTGAGTTGGTCTGTCACCTTTCGCCTGTCACTGCTGGGCACGGGCCTGTGCTGGGCAGGGGTGCTGGGGCCGGCGAGCAGGCGGTTTTGTAGACCAGAGTTGCACGTACTGGTCCCTGGCCAGCTGGAGCGAGACGACAGGTGTGGCAGAGCCTGCTCGTTCTGCCCCCAACCCCTGAGAGCCTGCCCAGTGGGGCGGAGGGCACTTGAGGACGGGGCTCCCTCCCGGGGCTCTGGCGGGAGCAGGCCGGCAGCACGGCGGCTGCGGTGGGGCACGGGGCAGGGCAGCGGTCCCTGCAGAGGGCGGCAGGGAGGCAGGGCCGTGGATGGGCAGCCTGGCAGCAGCAGAGCTGGGGTGCCGGGGACCCAGGCGCCGCGGCCTCGGGCTCCCTGCCGGGCCCGTGTGGCGTCTGGAGGAAGAGACCGGATGAGTCCCCCGGCTCTGGTGACACAGTCTCCTCTCAGTCCCTGGTGCTCTGCGGGGCCCAGCCTGCCTCCCTGCCCCCTTCCCCGCAGGGGCGGGGGGGGGGGTTGCCCCTGGTGGGCACCCTGGACCCCAGCGAGCGCGAAGGGCTCAGGCCCAGCATGGAGCAGCTGGCCTCCCTCCCCTGCCGGGCTCGTCCTGGGCCCCCGTCCCCGCCCACCGCGGCCCCGAGTCTCTGTCTCCAGGCACCTGGCTGCGGTGACTAGAAACAGGTCCCATGCTGACCCCCGAGCCCATCGCCGGGGCCGGTGGGAGAGATCCCCCCTTCCCCGATCGCTTTGTTGAGCCCACAGTTGGGTCTGGAGGTGGGCTGCCTCCCACCCAAACCCCAGGGATGAGCAGGAAGAGAAGGGATCCCCACACGGGTCTGTGGGGGTTCCCGGGGGGGCCTGGCGTCTGCCTGGGCCCTGGTGGGTGGGGCACCCCACCCCAGGGCAAGTCCTGAGTGGGGTGGTGATCTTGGGGAGCCCCCGCCCCAGTGGGGGCTGGCTTCAGCCCCAGGCCCCCCCCACAGCAGACTTGTGCTGCGGGCAGGGAGGGGGCTGCTCGAGTTCCCAGGTGGGCGAGGCTGTGGGAACCCCCACCCCCCGCGGGGGCCTCAGGCGAGGTCTTTGTGACACCCCAGGGAGCCACAAACCAGCAGCACGGCTTTCCCCGGCCCCTGGGCATTGAACATGAGCTACCGGCGTTAACGGCGATGAAGTGTCTGCTGTTTATGGGTAATTAGCCACTTCTGGAGAGCTCCACTCCTTTAAATTTATGGGGTGCCCTGATTTACGCATTTCATGGGGGGGGGTGTCACCTTACATCCCGTCGACCTGATGTGATTTGATGCGAATGAAACACACGAGCGGGTTGTGGGGGGGGGAGGCCGTGGAAGCGCGTGCCAAAGTGTGGGGGCCCTGGGACCTGGGGGGGCCTTCACCCCGCTCGGCTTCCGTCCTGGGGCCCCGGTCCCTGCGCAGGCTGACAGCGTGCTCGGTCTGACGCCCCACGCTGGGGCGGGACACAGTCAGGGGTCCCCCTTTCCGCGGTCTCGGGGGGGAAGGGGTTGTGAAACTGGGGGGCGCGGGGTCCAGCGGGTCAGGGCACTGTGGGAGGCTTTCTGTGTGCTAGCCGCTGGAGGGCAGCGGCAGGAATGTTCCAGAACGCGTGGGCTGGGCTGCCCGTCCGTCCGCTGGCCCGAGCCGGTGGTCGCGGGCGGCAGGGGCGGGACCGGCCCCCGCTGACGGCCGCGGGCGTGTCCTCGGTCCCGCGGTGTCGCGTTAGCGGTGGGTCACCCGTTACATCTGACGCCTGTGTGCCCGGTTCTGGCGTGTCCCCCGACGGGCTGACGCAGGGCAGGGGCGTCGATCACGGAATCACGGGGAGATGGGGCCTGTTTCCCTCCCACGTCGTCGCCCCCCCCGGGAGAACAGAAAGCACCCTTCGCCCTCGGCGTCTCCCGGGGTCTCGGAAGCCGTGCCGACCGCCGGGGTCGGCGCCTGGGAGTGGTCACCGCACGGGGACGGCCACCTGCCACTTCAAGGCCATGTGTTCTCTCCCACGCCCCCATCCGCCTTCCCCAAACCCCGTGAAGAGTGCGGGGCAGTTAGCGCCGGTCCGCCTTAGGGATGAGGACGCCGGGGCTCCGGCCGGCACCGCGGCCGAGCAGACCGGAGGGACGGCGGCCACCGGGTGGGTGTGTGTGGGGACGGCTCTCTCCCCACGGGGCCCGTCCAGCCGGGGCCTGCGGAGGAGGGCACGCGGGGCACGTATCAGCCCTCGGGGGGCGCAGAGAACGAGCTGGTGTGCACGGGGGGGGGGTGTCACCCGCCCGCCCGGCCAGCCCCGGGGCGCGGGCGCTGGGCCCTGCCGTGTCTCCACTGCGGGCACCACGGGGCGCGGGCTCCTTGGCCCACGAGCTGCTGGGCCTCGTCCCGGTGCGTTTCCCAAGCGGGGGGGGGGGGGCGGCGTCTGTCAGCGCTCAGCCCGGCAGGTGTGGATGTGGCACAGGGCCCCCGAAGCCAGCCTGCCCGCCAGCGCCGGGCTCAGCCCCGGGGTCAGGCTTCCTGGCCGTGCGACCTCGACGGACTAGAACTTTCTGGGCCTCAGTTTCCCGACTTGAGAATGGGGCTGGGGCGGCGCCTCCCACGGGCCCGCCTGGCGTTGGCAGGTGATGCTGTGCTGGGCGGGGTGGAGGGGCGGGGAGGTGGGAGGGGCTGTAGGTGGTGAGGCTGGCGGCCGTGGCGGAGATGGCGGTGGAGATGGCGATGGAGATGGCAGTGGAGAAGGCGGTGAGAAGCAAGGGGACGAGGGGAAGGGAGACGGCGCGGTGGCGGCAGTGACAGCCACCGCTGGTGATTTTGAGCTTCCTGGCAGGTGCACGCGAGTCTGCCCTCACCCTACCCTGGCCGGCACCTGTCTGCCTGGCCCTGCGAGCTGTGGGCACACAGCGAGCCAGGTGCTCCGACCCTAGGGCCCCTGCACGCAGAGGAGGGGACCGGGGACCCTCTGCGGTGTCTCTCCTCCCCGAGGATGTGTCCGCTGTCCGTCTTCGGTGCTGGGCTGCAGATTCGCTCCAGACTCTGGGCGCCAGCACACGTGCTGGGCAGACCTCTCCGAGGCCTTCGAGGGTTTTGAGGGCATCCAGTGTCTGCACAGAGAGGATGCTTTGTGTCCCCTTTGCCCTGCCAAGCCCCCCGCTCTCACTGCAGCCCCGTGGCGGCCGGCTGAGGTGGCCTGGCACCGTGGGCACCGCTGGCCTGGCTGGGGCTTGCTCGTCACCCCGGCGGCCAGGGCCTGAACTTTGGCGGTGACCCCATCCCCACGGGGAGAGCGGGATGTGCGGCGCACAGCAGCCCCATGGTTTGACGACCAGGCTCCCATCAGCACGTGCGGCCCGGTGTACCCGATTCCGGCCCCGTCTCCCGGCGCTGTCTGCGCACCCGTCGGAACGGAGCAGGTCACCCGTGCCGCCCTCCTCTTATCTGTTAATCGTCTGGCAGACCAGCCGCTCGGTGCCCTGCCCACCTCAGTAATGCCTGCGATGTGATGATTTGTCTGGATGCCCAAATGTCACCGGCGCTGACTGTAAGAGACGGAAAAATGTACTTGCTCAGCACCGCGAGCTCGGGGCCGAACAGCGAGCGTGAAATCTCCGGCTATTTTCGCGATGGTGTTTACAGCTGTTTAATGACCCGGAAAGGTTGGGTGTCTGGGGCCGTGCATTTCGGAACAGGAGCGCCCGAGGCGCGCGGCGGCCGCAGTCGGGGGGAGGGCGGCATCTAACGAGAAGCCTCGTGGGCCGTGTTCAGGGGTCCCCAGCCCTGTGCCCCGGAGCGTGAGGCTGTAGGCTGACCCCTGGGGCCAGGCCAGTGGCGTCCGCGCCCCCAGGAGGGCAGCCGGCCTGCCGCTGGGGCTGCAGGCTGACCCCTGGGGCCGGGCCAGCGGCGTCTGAGCCCCCAGGAGGGCGGCCGGCCTGCCGCCGGGGCTGCAGGCTGGGCCACGGTTTGAGCAGGGCCCGCTTTGGGGACCCTGCTGGGGACACGCGCCCGCGAGGTGTCCGACCAGCACCCCGACACGTGCTGGGGAATGGGGTGTTTACTGGTGCCTGGCTAGACGGCAGTATCTCATTTTTAAAAATCCAGTTGGGATGGTTATTTAAAAAAGTCATTTCATTTCCCGGCTCATCTTTTTCATGGTCTGAGGGTAAAACTCTTCCTGGCAAGTTCTATATATTTGGGACTATTCATAAGCTCACTTATTTTTTTTTTTTCCCTGTGCTAGCGAAACGAAGCTGTTTTTGTGTGAAATGTATTTAGACTTGTGGCAGCTGGCACTGCTGGTGTCCCGATAGCTTTACATATTTTTTTTTTGAGTGAGAGATACAATTAGGGATCTCTATGGGAAGAGTTAAGTGAAAACTTTTGTCAGAGGTGTCACAGGAAGCGGCCTTGACGGCGGAAAGGCAAAATCAGAACAGCCGTCAGCGCCACCGAGGGCGGCCGAAGGGCCCGGGCGCCTGCGACGACCGGGTGACGGCCCAGAATGCCTTCTGATGGTCTGTGTCCCGCACGGCGGCGTTGGTGCTCGGAGAGCCCCCCCTCACCGGGAGACCTGGAGTCACACAGCTCAGACACACGCGCACACACATGCACATGCCTGCACACACTTACACACGTGCACAGATGCTCACACATGCACGCACACACTCGCAATGCATGCACACGTGCACACACATGCTCACACACATGCATGCACACACTCGCAATGCACGCACACATGCACATGCACGCACACACGCGCACGCACACACACATGTACGGGCACACTCACAATGCTAGCACATGCTCACACATGCACACACTCTCTCATACATGCACACACACACTCACACTGCACGCACACATGCACACACACACGCACATGCATACACACACATGCATGGACACACTCTCACAATGCTAGCACATGCTCACACATGCTCACACATGCACACACTCTCACAAGCACGTGCACATGCCCCTGTAACTGCAGCTTTAGTGGCCTCTCCTTTCTTTGAACCTTGGGTCACTGCCACTCCGATGTTGGTGGCCTTGCCCACGCTGACCCTGTGGAGCCAGGGGCCCTCGACGGCAGGTGCACAGAGGGCCCCCGGCAAGTAGTTCCTGAGTGGCTGAGACGGGGCTCAGGGCGGGCCAGGTGGGTGAAGCGGCAAGGCTGGAGGGGTCGAGGCCCACCCAGGTTTCCTGAGGCCCGGGCCAGGCCAGGGGCCAGCTCGTCCCGCATGGCCCAGGGACGCACACTCGTCACCCACGCTCCTTCCAAGAACTCGGTCCCCCTTCCTCCTCCGAGTCCTGTGGCCTTGGTCGGGCTGGACCCATGGGCGCCTGCACCAGCTCGTGGAGCCGCGGGGGGCGGGGTTCCGAGGTGACCTTCTGGGGTGGCCCTGCTCCACTGTGGGGCGTGGCTCAGGGAGTGGAGGGGCTGGTGGTGGGGGCGGGTCTCGCCTGCCGTGTCGGGGCCCCAGGAGCCTGGTGGCAGAGACCCCCCAGCTGTGACGAGCTCCGACGGGGGTCGGGGGTTCCCAGACTTGTGCTGAGCTGGGTTGGGGGCCCGGGAGCCAGGGTGAGGGGTTCTCCCACGGGGCTCGCCACCCGGCACGGGCTGTGTGTACGGGGTCCCTTCCCTCATTCGCCCCGTCAGTCAGCAAACACTGAACACACAGTGAGCCAGCTCTGCACCCGGCCCCGAGGCGCCCTCTGTGCCCACGGCAGACACAGCCCTGCCCTCACGGAGAAGAGGGGTGTCTGCATGACGGGCGGCAGCAGCCCCCCCCCAACCCCGGGGTGAGTGTGAAGCTTCCGAAGGGGCCGGGGGTTTCAACCTCAGCGAGGCGGGCGTGGAGGGCCTTCTGAGCAGGGGCCCCGTGAGCTGAGGCCTGCCCGAGGAGGAGACGCGGGCTTGCCTTCGCACATTCTAGAACGTTCTGTGTTCAGCAGGGGCACCTGAAAAGACCAGCTGCTTAAAGGGGCTTTTCAAAAGCTTTGCCGATTGAAAATAAAAGTTTTAACGATCGAAGGATTCCATGCTCAGACCTAACGTGAAAACTCCCACGTTCATTGCTTGACAAGTGGAGCTGCTCCTCGCCCAGCACGAAAGGGGGAGGTGGGCGGTCCCCACCTGGACGCCCCCGTCCAACCTGCTTTGTGGCCATCCAGCCCCCCTCTCCCCCTCCCCCCGCCCCAGCTGAACTGCCACCAGCTCATCAGCAGCACCTTGAAAACAGCCGTCTTCTTGGATTCGTGCCTTCTGTGCGGGCCACCTGGGCAGGGGGCCGGCCACCTGGGCTTGGACTTCCCAAACGTCCCCAAGGGGCTTCAGGGTCACGACCCGTATTTGCTCAGGATGGGACCAGCTCAGCTGGACTGGCATGGGGGTGGTGAAGGGGTCTCGGCCTGGGTACCCCCAGTCACGTCCGCACACCGGTCCTGCTCCCCCGTGCTGGCCGGGGGGAGCCATGCGTGCTGGGGTCGGCCAGTCTGCCCACCAGCATGTCTTCAAGTGCCAAGGACAGGGCCTGGCACGCAGCGGGGGACTCAGCAAGTTTGTCGAGCGGCTGCAAGGGTTTCCATGAGCGAGTTCCATCCCTCTGGCCAGGCTCCGGAACGGGTCTGCGTGTCTCCTTATATTGACACGACTGCCACCAGCAACGGACGGGAAGTGGGGCAGGTCGGGAGCCGCCTGCTGCTGCCGGCGAGCGTGCACCTGTACGTGAGGGCGTGAGCCACGCGGTCACCGGGCAGCCAGCCCCAGCCCGTGGCTGCGGTTCTCTCCCCGCAAGAAGGAAACATCCACGGCTCCTTCGTCCCATCCCTCGCGAGGTGGACTCCTGCCCCGTCCTCCTGCCCCGTCCTCCTGCCCGGACAGCGGGTCCCCATGGGAGATGCTCCGTGCCACGCAGAGGCCCGGCAGGCGGTCGACCCCACCCGGCTAAGTGTCCCCCTCCCCCGCAGTGGAGCTCTGTCCCCGTGGGCCCCTCCCCCCAGGCATCGGTTCTGGTGGGGGGTCAGGCACGGCTCCCCGACCCCTGGCTGGCACAACATCAAGATACAAAGAGGGTAGATGTGTGAAAACAGCCCCCAAATGGCAAGAAGTGGATTTGGACTCCCCCAGGCTTGGGTCCATTCGTTGCCTTTCAGAGTTGAGTCCTCACGTGCTCTGCTGTGGGGGGCTTTTCCCTGCTCCCCCTTAGCCCCCCGAATGGTCTAGCTTAGCTGTCTGCACGGGCTGGGGAGGGGGCCGTCGTCACTATTACCGACAATTATAAGGGCCAGCTTTGCGGGTCAGCGTCTAACAAACAGCTTTGAGTTCTAATTTTCTGCGAAGCACCTTCTGCGGGTACAATTTGTCCTCATTACCGTATGTTGGGAAAGTTATTAAAAACACTCCAACTTGGTGAGACTTCCTGTGGCATCGTCCCTGGATTTTAATTGGTTTTTATCTAGTTCTTGAAAAGATCTCCTTAAGCCCCATCAAAGCCCCCCGCCTCCAATCCTGTGCCTGCTGACGGGCAGGGAGACCCCACTATGTGGCTGGTGTTAAGTCTTCGCCCCGATCTGAACAGTCTCAACGGCCCACTATGATCCCGTCAGGAGATAATTTATACCTCTTTTGATGGGCACAGTTACCAAATGACAAAATAACAGTGTTTCGTAACATAAGGGTTAAATCTTAATCTCTGAGGTTTGCAAAGCCGCCGCTCGCAGTCTCCTTAAAATTTAATATACCTCGTTAATGCTTCCTCGCAAACACTGAAGGATTTTTATGATTATAATCATGTGTTACAGCACCTAGCACTGTTTCTAAGCAGCATACTAATCAGCTTAATGAGATATTACTGCACTTTTTGTTGACGAAAGCAGAATCCCTTTTATTGTTCTAAAGCCTGTCCTTTACTTCATTTTCCCCCCAAAACATTATCTTGTTTTATTAGGTATCAGTAAATATCATGCCATTGGGGTTTTTTTTGTTTGTTTGTTTATTTGTTTGTTTGTTTTGGGCCAAAACGTACAATAATCTCTTTCACCCCCGACAGGTAAATGTATTGAACTTGAACTTGGGAACCAGAAACAAGTTTCAAGTTCAGCCTGGTTGGTGGGGCAGCCAGAGCGCTCAGCTCCCAAGGCCAACTTGAGCTGAACCAACAGGTTGCAGGTGCCACCTCCGGGGCCTGAGGAGGTTCTGACACCGGACCCCCGATTTGTGACTGGGTGTGGAAAGTGGTCACACATTAATCATTTAAATGCAAATGTGTAATTGCAGTCGGTCCATAGGAAAAACACAAGGAAGACGCTCTCTCTATTTGCCAAAACAAATCGGAGGCCCAGTGCCATGTTGCATAATTGGCATTTAATAATTCATTTTTTTATTATTGTTTTCGGCCGCGGGTCCTCAGCATGATGCGGGCGTAGGTAGGTGAGGCACGCACGCCATGCAGACCCCCTGCGGCCGGGATCTGAACTCTCTCTCTCTCTCTCTCTCTCTCTCTCTCTCTCCGTTTCCAGGGATGGAAGAAGCCAGCCTGTGCCTCGGCGTGTCCTCGGCGGCGCCGGAAGCCGAGCCCCACCTGGGCGGCCCTGTCCTCAACGGCCAGTATGCCATGAGCCAGAAGCTGCACCAGATCACGTCCCAGCTCAGCCATGCCTTCCCCGAGCTGCACCCGCGGCCCAGCCCCGAGGACAAGGCCCCCGCGCCCCTCGACGACAAGGCGCGCGGGCCCCTCGGCGGCCAGCCCATGGGCAGCCAGATGGCGCTGCTGGCCAACCAGCTGGGCCGCGACGTGGACACCAGCCTGAACGGGCGCGTGGACCTGCAGCAGTTCCTGAACGGGCAGAACCTGGGCATCATGTCGCAGATGAGCGACATCGAGGACGACGCGCGCAAGAACCGCAAGTACCCGTGCCCGCTGTGCGGCAAGCGCTTCCGCTTCAACAGCATCCTGTCGCTGCACATGCGCACGCACACCGGCGAGAAGCCCTTCAAGTGCCCGTACTGCGACCACCGCGCGGCGCAGAAGGGCAACCTCAAGATCCACCTGCGCACGCACAAGCTGGGCAACCTGGGCAAGGGGCGCGGGCGCGTGCGCGAGGAGAACCGCCTGCTGCACGAGCTGGAGGAGCGCGCCATCCTGCGCGACAAGCAGCTCAAGGGCAGCCTGCTGCAGCCGCGGCCCGACCTGAAGCCCCCCGCGCACGCGCACGCGCACGCGCACGCGCAGCCCGCGCCGCCCGCCGCCGGCCACCTGGCGGCGCCCGCGCACCTGGGCGCGCCCGACGCGGCGCGCGCGGCGCCGTCGCCCAAGGCGGCGGGCGCGCAGGACGACGCGGTGGCGCCGGCCGCCGGCTTCCGCTGCACCTTCTGCAAGGGCAAGTTCAAGAAGCGCGAGGAGCTGGACCGCCACATCCGCATCCTGCACAAGCCCTACAAGTGCACGCTGTGCGACTTCGCCGCGTCGCAGGAGGAGGAGCTGATCGGCCACGTGGAGAAGGCGCACATCACGGCCGAGTCGGCGCAGGGCCCCGGCGCGGGCGGCGGCGCGGAGCAGGCGGCCAACGAGTTCCGCTGCGAGGTGTGCGGCCAGGTGTTCAGCCAGGCGTGGTTCCTCAAGGGCCACATGCGCAAGCACAAGGACTCCTTCGAGCACTGCTGCCAGATCTGCGGCCGGCGCTTCAAGGAGCCCTGGTTCCTCAAGAACCACATGAAGGTGCACCTCAACAAGCTGGCGGCCAAGGCCAAGCCCCCCGGCGACGCCGACGCGCCCGTGCCGCTGGGCGGCATGGCGCACGAGGCGCACGCCACCCTGTACTCGCGCTACCTGTCCTGCCTGCAGGCCGGCTTCGTGGCGCCCGACAAGGGCGGCCTGGGCGAGGCCGGCGCGCTCTACGGCAAGGGGGAGCCGGCCGGCAAGGAGAAGGACGCGCTGGGCAAGCTGCTGGCGCCCATGTCCGGCGTGGCGCACGGCGTCCCCGAGGGCGACAAGCACTCGCTGCTGGGCTGCCTGAGCCTGGTGCCGCCGCTCAAGTCCAGCTGCATGGAGCGGCTGCAGGCGGCCGCCAAGGCCGCCGAGATGGACCCGGTGAACAGCTACCAGGCCTGGCAGCTCATGGCGCGCGGCGTGGCCGTGGAGCACGGCTTCTTGTCCAAGGAGCACCCGCTGCCCCGCGGCCAGGAGGACGCGCTGGCGGCCGCCGCCGCGCTGGCCCTGGACAAGGAGAAGCGCGAGTTCCTGCTGCTGGGCGCCGACGGCGGCCGCCAGAAGCTGCCCGCCGACCTGCTGCCCGGCGCCAAGGCGGCGGCCGCGGCGCGCGACCTGCCGGCCAAGCTGGACGCGCTGGAGGCCGGCCGCGAGCTCCTGCCACTCGGGCTGGGCCCGGCGCTGGACTGCCACGCGCAGGGCGCGGGCGGCGCCAAGGACAAGCCCACCGAGTGCCCGGACTGCGGCCGCGTGTTCCGCACCTACCACCAGGTGGTCGTGCACTCCCGCGTGCACAAGCGGGACCGCAAGGGCGACGAGGACGGGCCGCACGCCGGCCTGGACGAGCGGCGCGGCTCGGGCAGCGACCCGGACTCGCAGTCCGTGAGCCGCTCCACCACGCCCGGCTCCTCCAACGTGACGGAGGAGAGCGGCCCCGGCGGCGGCTTCTCGCAGCCGGGCAGCGCGCAGGAGGACAGCCCGCACCCCTCCTCGCCCTGCTCCTCAGGTAGGTGCGGGGGCGCGGGGGGCGGGGCGGCCGGGCCGGGGTGCAGGGGCGGGGCTGGGTCTGCGCCGGGGTGTTGGGGGCGGGGCGGCCGGCTGGGGTCCCCCCGGGCCGGGGCTGGGTCTGCGTCGGGGTGCTGGGGGCGGGGCTGGGTCTGTGCTGGGGCACTGGGGGCGGGGCAGCCGGGCCGGGGCGGCCGGCTGGGTACCCCGGGCCGGGGCTGGGTCTGCGCTGGGGTGTTGGAGTGGGACGGCCGGCTGGGGTCCCCGGGCCGGGGTGTTGGGGGTGGGGCCGCCGGCTGGGGTACCCCGGGCCCGGGCAGGGTCTGCTCTGGAGCACTGGGGGCGGGGCGGCCGGCTGGGGTCCCCTCAACCGGGGCTGGGTCTGTGCCGGGTGCTGGGGTTGGGGCGGCCGGCTGGGGTCCCCCGGGCAGGGGTGCTGGGGGCAGGGCGGCCGGCTGGGGTCCCCCCGGGCTGGGGCTGGGTCTGCGTCGGGGTGCTGGGGGCGGGGCTGGGTCTGTGCTGGGGCACTGGGGGCGGGGCAGCCGGGCCGGGGCGCAGGGGGCAGGGCGGCCGGCTGGGTACCCCAGGCCAGGGTGCTGGGGGCCGGTCGGCCGGCTAGGGTACCCCAGGCCGGGGCTGGGTCTGCGTCGGGGTGCTGGGGGCGGGGCGGCCGGCTGGGGTACCCTGACTCGGGGCTGGGTCTGCGTCGGGGCGCTGGGGGCGGGGCAGCCGGCTGGGGTACCCAAGCCGGGCTGGGTCCCCGCCGGCGTGGGGCTGGAAGGGCCCTCGCTGCTCTTGCGGGCGGTCCGAGGTGACAGTGGCTTGCTGGCACTTGTGACCTGGCCGTCCCGTCCTGCCTCAGGGCGGGTCGCTCCAGCAGTTCGGCCGCCTTCAACGCTGGCCACCAGGAGAGTCGGCTGATCCTTCCCCCTTCCCCGAGCGGTGGAGATGGCCACTTGGCGCGTTAGCCAGGGGCGTGGCCACCGCCCGCCCACGCAGCCCCTGCGCCCCGGGCCTGCGCGTGCACCGTGCTCCCGCACCCCCGCCATCCCTCCCGGGTCGGTTCCCACGCTTCCCTCACTTGGGCACCCCGGCGTGCCTCCCCACACCGCACCTGTGTCCCCGTCCGTCCTTCCGACGTCAGCCCGGCTCACCCGCCAGGCTCCTCTGACGCCTGGGGGAGCCACGGGAGGTTGGGAACACGGAGGTGCGACCGCACGTCTTAAATTGTACCGCGTTCCACGGGCGACACAGCTTTGGGGTCTAAAATAGCAGAGCAAAAAAATCTGTCATCAAAATGTCTGTGAAATGCTGAAGCTTCCTGGCCTGGTTTGGGGGAAAAAAGAAAAAAAAAAAAGAAAAAAAAAACCCAGCCTGAGACTGACTGACGGCTCAGTTCCAGTCCCTCCCCACGGCAGGTGAGCTGCTGGCCCCGGTCCGGCTTCCGCGGTGGCCCCTGCCCCGTGGCCCCTGCCCCGTGGCCCCTGCCCCGTGGCCAGTGGCTGCAAAGTCGGGTCTGGAGCCGTTTCCGCAGAAGGCGTCGCGCCGGGGCTGCCGTCACCCTGCAGCCCGAGGACGGACGCCATGCCCCCGCCAGTGCTCGTTACTACTGGCAACATTGATTCCTGCATCAGCCATCAAGTCTGGGGAACGGAGGACAGTCTGAGGCCCCTCCAGGCCCCGCCGTGCCCCCTGCGCGGGAGCGGGCAGACCCCGTCAGGGGGCGTCCGGGAAAGTTTATTCTGCTCTCCCTTTCCCCCCCCGCTTCTGGGTTTCAACCCATCTTTCAGAATCGGAGGCAGTTCTCTGCTCCAGTGACTAAGGGGACGCCGGCTGGCTTCTGTTGTTGTCCTCGTGCTCCGGGACGCCCTTCCTCCAGCACAGGACGAGGCCTGGGATGAAGCGTGAGCCTCGTTGCAAAGCGGGGACGAGCCGTCAGGACACAGAAGCCCGGGCTCGCATTCCGGAGACTCCGATGGCACGCAGTGCCGCGGCTTAAATACCCGTGGGACGCGCCGTCTGCCCCCGGGCCCCGGGCCACGGGCCTGATGCATCTCTGGTGAGCCCGCCCAGCCGGGCAGAGTCGCAGCGGCCCCCGAGGGGCCCGGCAGCACCCACCCCTGCTGGGAACGGACGGTGCGAGGCCAGGCTTCCCAAGCGCCACCGCCTCGCCGCGGAAGTGTGAAGGTGGACCTCTGTGCCTGGGGAGCAAAGTGCCAGGCGTCCCCGTCCCTGGGCACGACCCTCGGCCTCCCGGGACGAGGTCCCCGCATCCGGGGATGACCCCCGGCCTCCCGGGACGAGGTCCCCGCATCCGGGGATGACCCCTGGCCTCCCGGGACGAGGTCCCCGCATCCGGGGATGACCCCCGGCCTCCTGGGACGAGGTCCCCGCATCCGGGGATGACCCCCGGCCTCCCGGGACGAGGTCCCTGCATCTGGGGATGACCCCCGGCCTCCCGGGATGAGGTCCCCGCATCCGGGGCCGACCCCCGGCCTCCCGGGATGAGGTCCCTGTCTCTGGGGACGACCCCCAGCCTCCCGGGATGAGGTCCCTGCATCCAGGGAGTGTCGTCTCGCTGCTTTTGGATGGGGCACCTTCCCGGGGGCAGGAAGCAGAGCTGGCTGCCCTGAGTCTGGGGGACGACGTGGCATTGGCGTGCCCACCCCGCCCCGTGTCCCAGAGGTCCGTGTGGAGCACCCCGACGCCAAATGTTCCCGCTAGGAATGCCACGCTTCCCGTGCTTCCCGTGTCGTTCCCACCTTCTGGCCAGGTGATAGCCTCGCGCTATCCCTGGCTCTCTCCTCCTGCGTCTCCACCACACTCTGTCGCAGAGAGAGCCGGGGGGCAGGAGTGCGGGATCAAGGACGCTGGGGAGACGCGCCCTGCGCTTGTGGCTGGTTCTCTTCCCACTGTCATTCCCCCCCACCCACCCCGCCCTGCCAAGGTCCCCCCACCACAGCTGGGAGGGCCCGGGAGGGCCGCTGCTTTCATGTCTGCTCCACTCTTTGTTTCCTTCATATTCAAATGAGACCCTTTCATAATTTCCTGGCTCAGGACGCAAATGGATGATGGCAGAGCAAGATGCAGCCCCGCCAGGGCAGGCCGGTTCTCGGTCGGCGGGATGAGAGCCGTCATAACCCCGGCCCGGCCCGGCCCGGCCTCCGCAATTCTTCCCGACATTCAAATAAAAATGTGTTTGACACAATAAGTGTTTTACCGTTACCTGGTCGAGAGAAACCTGCAAGGGAGAGAGGGAGAGAGAGAGAAAATCGTTACGTCCTCCGGGAAAGAAAGCTCACTCACTCGTCATGGCCCTTCTTCAGAAGGGACGGCGGGCCTGGCCGTGCCGCCGTCTCGGGCTGCAGCACAATGTCGCCCACCTTCATTTGCATCGCCCGATTCTCTTTTTTGTGGGAAACTGGGTCAGTAGGGCCTGAGAAACTATTTTTCCAGATCTTAAGCGATGAATTCTTCTTTTATAAACCGCTGCTCTTAACGTGATAGTAGTGGTGAATTCATCATAAAAACCCTTTTGCCGAGAGCCTCTCAGAGCAGACCTCCAGAAGGAGGCTCACAATGAGTGGCAGGGCCGTCCTTTGTTATCTGATGTAATTCTTTGCAAAGGAGGATTGGGGGCCGAGTGGCTGTTCAGAAATGTCTTGCTCAGACCGAGACAAGGAAGGGGTCAAGTTTGCAATCAAACAGTTATTGCCGAGATGGGCGACTGACTGCCAGTGCCGGGCTCATGTGGGGTGCAGCTGTTTGTGATGGGAGCGAGAGAATGCCGGAGTCGGTGAGCGTGCGAGCACGATGCCAGTGAACCGGAAAACGCGTCTGTTCCCGGGCGCGCCGCGAGGCTGGGAACCGGGCGCCACAGCCCCCGCGGACGCCCGCGGACGCCGGGGCCTTCCACGCACCGTGGGGTCGTGCCTCCCGCCGCCGCCCACGCGGGGCCAGGCGGAGGCCCCGGCCACGTCCCCGCCTCCCCCTTTGTCTGGCTGTGGTCGTTTGCCCGACTTAACAGTGATTTCACACCACGGCCGATGTCACCTCGGCCTCCGTGCGCACAGGGCGGAGGGGGACGATGTGAGGGGGCGGGCGGCCGCTGATGAATTTTGCTCCTTTATGACATTTCAAAAGTGGGTGGTGGTTTCGCGGCGCCCTCGTTGCTGGCGGGCGTGCCAATGCGCCCCCCCCCCCCAAGACCCGAGCGGGGACCGTGCCGGGCTCTGCGCGCCTCGCCCGAAGTCGGGGACACAGCCAAAGTTCTGTGTGTCTAGATTTCGCTCTGGAAACCACGCTCGGCATAATTAAAACTTAATGTACTAAGAAACGAGCGTGCTCATCGCGTCCAACGGGGCCGTTACCTTCTGCGGTGCCCGTGCTTTTGGAGAGGGGCTAATTGCGGTTGCGGATGTTGGGGGACGGGGGTAATTGGATGCGTTGACCCCCTGTGCGTTAACTAAGCCGGCTGAGTTCTGCGTTGTGCCCAGAGCCAGGGGGACACGCGGGAGGGGACGCCCGTGCACCCCACGGCCGCTGGCGGGAGGCCTGACGGCGGGGCCAGGGGCGTGTGGGCCTCGGCGGTGGCCCAGCGGCCGTGCCCCGTGCTGGTCCCCGGCCTGGCCCACGACCCCAGCATCCAGCGCGTCACCCGGGGGCCCCTGCGTTCCCTTCGCCGGGGACTGAGATGACAGATTTTCTCCCTTTTCCACCTCTTCTTCTCACGGGGCTCCTCCCCCTGCCCCCCGCCCTCGGTAGCCACCGGCTGCTCCGCGCCCACGCAGCCAGGCACCCAGAAAACGGTGGGGGGGGGAGCGTAGGGGGGCGGGTGTGGGGAACAGAAAAAAGGAAAAAATTTAAGACCGAGGATTAAGATCTTCATTTTTTTTTCTTTTTTCTTTTTTCTTTTTTCTTTTTTTTTGCTTGTGCATTCCAATTGTTCTTAAAATATTTGGCAACGTCAATTAGTAACTGAGCAGAGTGAGCTGATGAACACAATTTTCCGGAAGACTGAGCACCCTATTGTTGCCGAGCGAGCCGCAGATTGCTGAGGTCATTATCATCCTCCGGTGCCCGGCCCAGCTGCTTCCCGCAGCAAAAGCCAAACTTCGCGCGGGGGCTCGGGGAAGGCACGCAGCGCCGGGGGCTGGGGCGGGGGGCCGCCGCCTGGCGCCCCCGGGCGGCCCTGAGAGTCTCCAGGCTGAGCCGGGCCCCGGAGAACCGCCCCGCGGGGCCCCCTGCCCGACCTCTCCCCTCCTCTCCCCTCCGGGCACCCCCAGGCCGGGGATTAAAAGGGCCGGGGGACCCCCCTCCCTTCCCCCCGGGCTTGGTGGCAACTAAGCTCTTAGCTGAGCAGAACTTTGGGAAACAATAATCCCATTTACAAACGTACTTAAAAACCGTTAGCCCAGGCTGGGGCCTGCGAGCGCGTCCCCGTGGGTAGGCGCCTCCGTTTTTATGAAGATCAGGGAGAAAAGAGAAGAAAAACAAGTCTTTTTTTTCTTTTCTTTTTTTTTTTTTAAGACGAAATTAGCACGTTAAAATGAGTAATTTGGGGATGACAAACAGGGACCATTTCGTTTTCCAGCGGGGCCTTTCGAGCAGACGACTGTGAGATTCCGGGAGGTGGACGGTCCCCGCCCCGGGGCCCCCTCCGGCTCCGGGGGCTGGCGCAGCAGGTCAGGGAGCCCCGCGCCGTGAGAGCCCGGCCGGCAGGACCTCGCGCCAGGCGGGGCGCTCGCCGTCCCCTCTGCCTGTCCCCGCTGTCCCCACCGTCCCCTCCGCTCGTCCCCTCCAGCCGTCCCCGCCGTCCGTTCCCTCCGCCTGTCCCTTCTATCCGTCCCCTCCGCCTGTCTCCTCTGCCCGTCCCCTCTGTCCTCGCATGGGCATGGGCCACATTCGGGCGCAGCAGACCCTGGGGCCTGACTCCCGGGGTGGCCGGTGGGGTTGGTCAGCTGCCCGGACGACCCCCCTCCGGCCTCTCGGCCTCCCCACCGGGTTATGGTGTCGGCCCCCGGGGCCTGGTGCTGAGCCGCTGCGCGTCCCGCCTGCCCCCTGCGTGAGCCGGTCGCCTGCGGGAGCCCCGCTCGCCCGCACGCCGCTGCTTCCGAGCCGCGGGGGCCGCTCCCGGGGACCCCCAGTGCCGCCTGCGGGTGGTGCTGTCTCCCCCCACCCCCTCGCACGGGGCGGCCCGGTGGCGCTGTCCATTAGCGATTCAGAAAGTGGGGTGTGGGCTTGAGGTCTTCGCGTTGGACTGCAGCGTAAGAGACGAGTGACCCGCGGTCCCAGAAGCAGGGAGCCCCCGCTTCCCGACGTGCCCGGGTCCCCCAGTGTGTCCCGGGAGCCCGTCCCTGGCTGCAGGGTCAGCTGTGGCCCCAGCGCCCACCCTGCTCCTCCTCGGGCGGGCGCCCGTCGCCGGGTCCGCCCCAGGGTCCTGGGCACAGGCCCTGAGGCGCCGAGGGTGCTCGCCGTCCGCACGTGTGTCACTGCGAGGAAGGGGACGCTCGCTCACACCCACGTGTGCCAGCAGAGCAGCCGCGGGGCGGGACTAGAGGTCACGGGGCGGGATGGGAGGCCACAGGACAGCACGGGAGGCCACAGGGTGGGACGGGAGGCCACGGGGCGGGACGGGAGGCCACAGCGGGCGAGCAGGTGGGCAGGCGGCCTCTGCAGCCCGGGCACCAGCCCTGGTCCCACGGGCCGCGTGGGGACGTCTGGCCGGGTTGTGGCCACCGCCGCGGGCGAGTTGGGGCTGGGGTTGGCCGTTTGCTGGGCAGAGGCTGCACGGCCAGACGCGGAGTCACGAGCTCCCAGGGCCACCCCTCTCCCACCTCCTTGCTGTGCCTCAGGCCACCCGCCATGTGGCACTGCCAGCAGCCACTTCTGAGAGCAGGGTGGCCTGCGGGGGGCAGGCCGGGCCCCCGCTCGCTCAGGCCCCTTCCGTGGCGTCAAGCTCTGAGGCCTGCCTGTAAGAGGCCCTCCCGAGCGGGGAGAGGCACAAAGGCTCCTCGCCCCACGTGTCAGCTGACTCCTAGGCCTCCCGCCTCCGAGAGAAGGTTCCGGCAGGTGGCCCCGATGTCTCCGAGGGCGGGGACAGGGGCAAGCTTCAGCAGGCCCCGTTTTGCTGGCCCTTCAGGTTCTTCTGGGGGCTGGTGGGGGGCTGGCGGGGCACACGGAGCTCTGGAGAGTGTGGGGACCCCGAGGGCTGCGTGTCACGGGTCGGAGCCCCGGGGTCTGCAGAGCGGGGGGCGGCGCCCACAGGGTGGAGAAGCACCTGCCCAGACCGGAGCCCGGGGGTGTGCAGACGCCCCACGTTCACGACGACTGGGCCGGAACCTCTGCCCTGCGGCCCGGGGTCCTGCATGCGGCCCCCCAGGTCGCTCGCCCCGCTCTGCCTCCGCGCCTCTGTCGGCATGCGGTCGCCCCCCGCCCTGGGGCCCGGGGCTGGCAGGCAGTGCAGGAGGAGGGGCCCGCCAGCAGGCTGCGGGCATTTGGCTGGGGGCTCCAATCGCCTCGAGATCGCCCCGGGACCAAGCACGTGGCAGCTGAGCGGGGCCGGGGTCCCCCGTGCCTCCCCCTGGCATGACGGGGCGACGGCAACATTTACTTAAGCTGTGGAGTTTGGCACAGCTGCCACCGCGCGCCATCTGGAACGGCCTCGCACAGAGCCCCGGACGCCCCGGGCAGGGCTGGGGGGTGGGGCTGGGGCGCCTTCCCCGGGCGGACCCTGAGCGCGGGGGCCCCGAGAGGGCCGGGGTCCCCCAGATGCCCCGCCGCTGAAGCAGGCCCCGCTCGGCGCCACGCCTGGCCCGCCCCAGCCGGTGCGGCTTCTCTCCGTCCGGGGTGCACCCCACTTCCTGGCACGGGGTTCCCGCCCGCTCCCTTTGTCGTGTCTGTCCCCGTCCTCACCGGGTCCCTGGACATGTGGGTGCGGAGGTGCCGAGCGGCCCAGGTCTCCTGGTCAGTCATAGACGCTGCCCTGCCGTGCCGGGCCCGGGGCCGGACGGGAGGGGTGCACGCGCTGCCTCTCAGGCTGCCGGGGTACTGGGGTGCCGGGACACGGGACAGTGAGGGGCTGCTGGGCTCGTGACAGACGGCGCTGGGCTCAGCGCAGAGGCGTGCCCGTCCTGTGCCCGGCCCGCGGCTCCATGTAGACTGGGGGCTCCCCACACGGTGTGGTCTGGGGCTCCCCTCAGGTAGCGGACGGCGGGCCCCACGCCCCGGGCAGTCCAGGGCCTGGCTTGTGGGACCCACCTCTTAGCTGCCGTGGCCTCGGGGCTCTGTGGGACAGGTGGCCTGCTTCTGAGGGGCGCGAGAGGTACAGCACAAGCTGACGGCCCACTTGGCGGGCGGCCGGCCGTCCTCCCGGGCGCCCAGGCCGGTGCTGGCAGAGTGACCGGTGGGTGGGCGCGGTGCTTACGCTCGGCCACTGGCGTTCAGAGGGCGGGGTCACCTTCGGGCTTTTCCGGGAGGCCCCTCGGCCGTCTGCAGTCACCGCGGGGGCATCTGGGGAACCCCCCGTTTGCTCGCGTTCAGTGCCATGCGAAGCGCGTCCACAGCGTCCCCTCAGGGACCAGGAAGGGCTCAGCCTTCCCTCCATGCTGAGTGTCTGCTTGGTTTACGGCCGTGATGGGTGTGTCACTGGTTAAAAAGTGATTTGCGTCCTTTCTGAGGCCGAGTCACGCTCCCGTGTGGACGGTCCCCCGGCTCCTCCACGCCCGTCTCTGGGCACTGCCCGGCAGCTGTTTCAGTGACCAATGGGGACCGGGTGGGGGCTCTGCCCCCCTCCCCCTGCCCAGGGCCACCCTGCAGCTTCGGGCCCATCAGGGGACCTGTCCTGTCCTGTGCCACCTGCCCGAGGGCCGTGGGCACTTACTCAGCCCAGTGCAGGCGCTGGCGTCGGGGACCAGCCACCGAGACGCCGAGCATTTCTGCAGGGGACGTCTGGGCGCAGGGACAGAGCTGGGCTCTGGTCAGACCCTGCACTGCTGCAGGGCCCCTGGCCACCCCGAGGGGCCACGGAGGCGGCACACGGTCCTCTCAGGGCTCCCGGTCCCAGCCGCCCGAAGGGAGCCGGCCTGCAGCCTGGGCCCGTACTTCCCGACGTGCCCACTCGGGTGGCCAGGGGCCGCAGAGGCAGACGGCGGCCGCCCTGCCGTCTCGGTGCAGGTGACGAGTGGGGGTGCGCACACCCTGCTTTCCTGGGGCTGTCCCCCACCCGCCCCCATCCTCCCACGTGTCCCTCACTGCGAGAAGCACCACGTCCGGCTGACGGGGATGCTGCGGGAGGGGTCGGCACGCGCGTGGTCTCCGGGGGGGTGCCGGGGAAAAGTGCGTGAGCAAGAGTCATTTTTAAAGCGTGTTGTTGGTCAGGCCGTCCCCACAGCCTCCTGCCGGGCGGGCAGTGGCTGGAGGACCGCAGGGTCAGGGCCAGTGGTGGGGCGGGGCCAGGTAGAGGGGACCGCCGGGCGTGCGGGGGGCAGCGCCAAGCGGCAAGCAGAGACGCCGTGATTGTAGGAAGTGCCGCCTCCAGCTTGGGGCTTTCCTCCTTCTCCTCGGTGCTTGGGGCTCCTTTTCCCTGGGAGACTCAGAATATACTAAAAAAATGCAAAACGAACCCGTTTCCTGGGGCGAGCGGGAGGTCAGACGGGACCCCCGCTGAGCGCGCGGCCCCGTCCAGCAGGTGGGCTCAGGCCGGGAGGGGAGGGCGAGGGGCTTCGGTGTGGCCGTGACAGTGGCTGCCAGAGCCTCTCCTGGCGGCACCCCCACCCCCCAAGCTGCGGGGTGCAGGGGAGCGGGCGCCCCATTGGGGTGGCGTGGGGCTCTGCTCGCCGTGCTGGTCAGCATCTCACGGGCAGACCCTGACACAGCTCCCGGGAGCCTGCAGCAGCGTGCGCGGTGGCGGGTCGGGGCCAGGTGACGTGGCAGCGGGTGATGTGGCAGATGACACAATGGCAGGTTGGAGCTGTGTGACACGGTGCCGGGTGACGCGATGGCGGGTGACATGGTGGCAGGTCAGGGCCAGGTGGCATGATGGCAGGTGACACGGTGGTGGGTGACATGGTGGCAGGTGACGTGGTGGCGGGTGACGTGGCAGTGGGTGACGCAGTGACGGGTGACACAGTGGCAGATGGCGCAGTGGCAGGTCGGGGCCGGGTGGCGCGGTGGCAGGTGACATGATGGCGGGTGGCACGGTGGCAGGTGACACGGTGGCGGGTGATGCGGTGGCAGGTGGCGTGGTGGCGGGTGACATGGTGGCAGGTTGGGGCCGGGTGGCGTGGTGGCGGGTGACGTGATGG
>PVKZ01004695.1:0-21756 GCA_004027375.1 Macroglossus sobrinus | reverse complement strand
GGTGATGCGGTCGGAGCTGTGTAATCACACCGCTTTGTGGGCCTGTGACGTCGCCATCCCTGACGCTGCTGTCTCGCCGCTGTGGCTGCCGGGGCTGCTGCCGGGAGCTGGAGAGAGGTCACGTGGACACAGTGTGGGGCTTCTCTCCGCCGGGGGAATCGGGTGGCCGCGCCGAGTCCGTGCCCTCGCCCTGTGCTGGGCTGACGCGACGTCATCACAGACGCACCTGCCTCCTCCTCTCGGCCTGCGGGGACCTCACGCAGCTCAGCGCGGCGGCCGCCGGCGGGGTGGGGCGTGCTGTTTGCGGTCTCCAGCCCGGCCCGTGCTGTCCCACGCCTGGCCCCGCCCCCTTCGCTGGCGTCCGTCGGGCCCCACGACTCGCCCCGCTGCGGACGGCAGGGCTGGGCCTGGCCCCTGCGGACTCGGCGAAGTGGCCGGCGGTGACTGCCGCCTGGGGCCGCGTCTGCGGCTGGGCCCCCGGCCGGCGCGGGGCTCAGGTCGGGGTGGCTTTACCCGCCCCATGCGGTCGAGGTCCCATGGGAGGGGGCCCCGTGGGGTGGGGGCCCCGTGGGGTGGAGTCTCCATGGGGGTGAAGGCCCTGTGGGAGGAGCCCCCGTGGGTGGGGGTCCCCGTGGGGTGGGGTCCCCGTGGGGTGGGGGGCCCCGTGGGTGGGGGGCCCCGTGGGTGGGGACCCCGTGGGTGGGGGCCCTGTGGGGTGGGGGGCCCCGTGGGTGGGGGCCCTGTGGGGGTGGGGCCCCGTGGGGTGGGGGGCCCCGTGGGGTGGGGGGCCCCGTGGGTGGGGGCCGGCACGCGGTCCCCAGCCCTGCAGAGAGGGGCCCCTCTCCATTAAACCCGGTGCGGGACGAGCAGCACCCGCCTCCCTAGCCCAGGCGGACGGAGGGCGGCGGGTGCGGCCGGGGCCGGCTGACCACGTCCAGGGGAGCTGTTCCCGCACTAGTCGGCCCTCGGACGAGGGAGTTTAAACCCAGGACATTGACCCTGAGGGTCACGTGATAAGAGACGCCGGCCGTGACGTCATCCCGACTGGCTGGACGTGAACTTCCGTGTGCTCTGGTCGGCGGCTCCAGGGTCGGGCGGGCCGTGCAGGCTCGTGCTGCCCGCTGGCCCCGTGTCCTCATGTGCACCCTGGGGTGACAGTGCCGCCTCCCCTGAGAACTGAACGGCCGTAGCTCAGCGTCCTCATGTGCGGAGCAGGGGGCACAGCCCTGAGCAGGCGCTCGCTGGCTGAGTGTTTCTCTCGCTCTGTGTGTGTGTGCGCGCGTGTGTGCACGTGTGTGTGTCTATTTAACGGCTGTGAAATCCGCTCCTGCAAGTGTCCACACGTGGCCTGGGCTCCCCGGGGCCCGGGACGGCAGGCCTGACTCTCCCGGGCCAGGGGACAAAGTCGTGCTGCCTGGAGCCGTGTCTGGCCGTCCTGTTCCGTGCCCCTCTGACCTGCCGTGGTTCCCGCACGTGGCCCGTGGGTGTGGCCTGCCCCGAGGGGCCCCTCCACTTTCTGGCCCCATATTTGCCCGTCGGGGGCCCCGAGGGGCGGCCGCCGGCCGCCGTCGGTTCCCAGGGGCCTGGGCAGGCTGTGTCCTCCCCGCTCTGCCTGCTGCTCCGGGTGGGGACCCTGTCATCAGTGAGGACGGTGCCGCTGCGTCTCCGTCACCCGGGCACGTGACTACATCGTGACCCGGGGGCCCAGGCTGGCGCCCCGTCCGCCGTGTCCACGGTCGGGAAGGGCAGCGACACCCGGTGTCGGGGACGGGCACGAGGCCAGCAGGGTGGCCCGCAGACCCTAGGGGTGGGGCGCTGTGCTTGTCCCAGCCCCGTTGGTCAGCACCGGGCAAATGCGGGGAGCCTGGGAGGCGCCCCGGGCTCCGTGCCGCGGGGAGGGCAGGCGCTGCTGGCGGGCGCGGGGCAGGCCGGCCGAGGTTCGTGAGTCTCGTCACGCAGCTCGGCCCCTTGGCGCGGTGGGTGTGCGAGCCGTCACTGGGGCGCCTCCCGCCCAGCACCCCACTTGCCGAGCGCTGGCTGCCTGCGCCTGAGCTGTCCGCACCCCTGGCCAGGACGCTCGTGTCTCGTGCGGGGGCCAGGACCGCGTCCCGGGAGCCCCCGCCGGGCTCTGGGCTGCCGTGGGTTCGCGCCCCGCACCGCTCCCCGCGTGAGTGTACAGTTCAGCGACGCTCAGAACGTTCAGCGTCGCGCGTTGTCACCACAGCCAGCGTTACAGCGTCTCCTTCCCCCCACGGGGAGGCCCGCCACTTCCTCCAGCATCGCCCCGCCGGCCCTGGGCGGCCACCACCCCGCGTCCCCAGCTCCGGCCGCCCGGGGCGCCCCCTCTGAGCTCCCCTCCGCAGCTCACGCACACCCGTCTGACGCGCTGGAACAGGGAGCCGGTGACCCCCTCACCCCCCCTTCCCTCCTCCGTCCTTTCTTCCTCCGCTCTCTTTAGCAGGGACTGAAACTCCTTGTAGCGGCTCTCAATTTTCCCGGGGGATCGAGGAAAGGCGGGGTGTGGGGCCCAATCCCTCGTCTGTGAAGCGCTGAGGGAGGGTCTCAGGGCAGAGTCCTGGCTATGGTGGGTTTCGCTTCGTCGCTGTGAACGAGGGTCGTTTCCCCGGTTTTCTCCTTCGTCTGGTCCCTCGGCAGCAAAGTCAGACTTGAGACAAGACGTGACCCACCTGCTCTCAGCTGCTGCGGCCCCGCGAGCCGTCGCTGGGGGAGGGGGCCCGTGAGCCGTCGCTGGGGGCGGGGGGCCAGGCGAGCCGTCGCTGGGGGAGGGGGCCCGAGGAGCTGTGCTGGGGGTGAGGGGCTCAGAGAGGCCGGGCAGGGGGACGTGGCCTGGCACCCAGGGCCCTGGCTTTGGGGGTGGTGTCGGCGAGGCGAGGGGTACTCAGCCTCCGGTGCCCACTCACACACCTGCAGGCAGATGTCCCCTGCTTCACACGAGGGACAGGACCCCCCCACCCCGGCTCAGGGCAAATGGGGCTGCTCAGCAGACGCCGGAGCGGGTGTCCGCCCTCGGGCGTGGGGTGCAGGTGTGAGGCGTCTGTCTCCGATCCCAGCCTGTCGGCTGCCACAGGCGACGGCCACCACACCCCGACGATGTGGGCAGCAGCTCAGCGCCCGGGACCCCGCAGAAGCCCGCTTGGCCGCGCCTGCCAGGGTGCTGACAGGCTCCGCTCAGTGGCCCCGTGGTTCTGCTCCCCAGAATCTATCCTAGGGAATGTGTCCCAAGGACGAGACACGCTCTAGGCGCGGAAACGTTCACGACAGCAGCGTTTAAGAGGTCAGCAGTTAAAACAGGAACGGGGGTGACCGTGGGGCACTGGGGTTCTCTCCGTGGGGCTGGGCCTCCGTGGGGGGCGGTCGTGCGGGCAGCTGAGAATGGTGTTGGGGGCTGCGCACGGCCGCGAGGCCGGACGTGGACGTGGACGAGAGCACAGCCACACGCAAGGGAGCGCCCAGGACGGGCCTGGGGGGCCTCGGCAGGGCTGGGGTGCAGACGTCCGCCCGGCTTGGACTCTGGGGGGCCTCAGGAGGGTTCTTGTGAGGGGCTGGGGTGCAGACTCCGGCCTGCTCGGGCCCCCCTGCCCCCCACCTGTCTCACGTCTCACGTTTTACTGTACCCGCCCCTTCCACAGAACAAAAAAGAATTAGGAAGTCACCGCCCAGCACATCTTAGGGGCCGGATGGAGTTGCGCCCCCAGAGAGCGCGCAGCGGGGAGCGAGGGGACGGTAAATAAGCATAAGCATCACGCTCCCTGGTGATGCCTAGACAATGACAATTTTCCCCGCTCCCTGAAACAAATCTTGACTAACTTTGATAGTTGGGCAATTAGAACTTTGGCATACAATCTTTCTTCTTCAACTCCTATAATTAGTGGTCTCCAATTATATGAATCAATTTCAATTTCTATAAATCAGATGATTTAGGGAGAAGGCTGTTCAATTTCCTCTGCAACGCGACGGGTTTCGGCAGCAATAAAACTCGCAGCTTAAAACATCAGGATGCAACTTGCTTCAGAAATATTACCCGCGCCCTCGGGGACTGCTGCCGGGGGCCAGGGCGTGTCACCGTGGCCGCTTCTGGTGGCTTCAAGTACCTGAGTCCCAATCGGTTCCTCCCGGGGCGGCCGCCCGCCCTCAGGCCCCTCCCCGGCCGGTGACTGTCACCGGCTCCAGTTCTGTGCACACGTGGTCACCTCACTTCCCTTCCGTGCTGGGCCTGATACCACCAGTGGCCCGGGAGGCCACCGCTCAGCTGGCCCACGCAGCACCGATGTCCCCCACGCTGGGGCTCCAGGTCCCCCCACCCCCCTGCCACGCTCTGGGGCTCTCCCCGAGCTGGCCTCTGCCCTGCGCCCACCTCGGAGCTGTGAGTGCTTCCCCCTCAGGCCTCTGATGACGACACGTGATTGCTTCCACCCCACGGCTGCATCTTAATTTTAAAACTTTGCAAAAAAGAAAATCGTTTGGCTCTCTGTGTATTTAATCCCACAGTCTCGGTGGCCGTGGGGGCTCCCAGGGACACTCGCACGAGGTGTCCGCCCCACCCGTCTGTGAGGGGAGGCGGGTGTGGGCAGCCGGGGGTGGGGGGACTCCGGCGGCAGAGCATCAGCCTCCCCCCACCTCCCTGTCCCCTCCGAGGACGTAGTGGCCGGGGCTGTGTTCGTTGCTGGTGGGGGTTTTCGCAGGATGTCTGCTTTCGGATCGAGGTCGGCTTCCGGCTTTTGTGGTTCCCTGAAATTCATTGTACGTCGAATCATGGTGTTTCTCCATCTTACGTGTCACTTCCAGTTCCTGTGGCACTGGCATGGCGTGTCGTGACGAGCCGGGCTGCCCGCCGCGGCTCCTCAGCCCGTGGATCACCAGACGCCGGGACGTGGTCCGGGGACCTCGGACCCTCAACCGCAGCCCCTCCCGGGGCCGTGAGGCAGCGAGAGCCCCCCAGTCCCCCCCGGGGCACCAGGCAGGCCCCTCACGCGGCCTGGTGGCAGAGGGCGCTCCGGGCAGGATGCAGCGGGGGTGGTCGCGGCCGGCGGGCGGGGAGCCGGACACCAGGACGGCGGGGCGTGGTGCGGGGACGGCCACACGCGTGGCCCCTGTGTCGCCGTCCTCGTTGGGACATGGATTCGCCGCCCTGGACGGGGGCGGGAAGGGCCCCGGGAGGGCTGTTCGCATCCTGCTCGGGAGGCGGGGCCGGACGCGACGTTCAGTCTCCCTCACGCGTCCTCTTCCCTGTCTTATAGATTTTTCTAGCAAACATGGGGTGGTTCTGTAGATAAAATGTGAAAGGCGGTGTGAGAGCCACGCACGGGTCACCTCCCGCTCTGTCCCCGAATGTCTCTGCGGAGCGCCGGCTGGGCCCGGTGACAGGCCCGGTGACGGGGCCGGCACGCGCCTCAGGCCCTCATGCGTCCGCCAACGGCCCGTGGCCGCGGTGCCAGGGCTGCGACGCTGTCGCTGGGCGCGGCGCGTGCGACCCGGCGGGAGCCACTGCGTGGTGGGCGAGAGCCAGCGCCGCCCCCGGTGTTCACCCCGCAGGTCCCTTCTCCCACGGGCGGGCCGAGCAGACGAGGTCTCTGCCTCGTGCTTCTCCGACGCCCGACACGCCGGTGGGGACCGACGGTTCCCGGGACGGGGGACGACACTGCCCCGCGGGCTTCACCAGCTGGGGCGCGCAGCCCCGTCCTCCCCCGGCCCCGCCTGGCCGCCAGGCCCCCCGTCACCGCGGACGGACTGCCGGTCACCACGCTCGCCGGGCCCGCCGCACGGGCCTCCGATTCGATTCCGGGGCTGCTCCCGTGGGGCAGCCCAGCCTGGGGGGGCCGCTGGGTGTGGGCAGCTCCGAGCCCTTGCAGGGGAAGCGTGTGGGCGGCCGCGGGCCCGTCGCCCCCTCCCGCGTGTGCTCCTGTCCGCAGGGCCGGAGCCCAGCCGGGGGCCGGGGGCCTCTCTCTGCAGAGGCCGCGGGGCCCCGTGTCCACGCGACTTTCCGTGGGGCTGGCCTGCGAGGTGCGCGTGGCGGGGCCACCACTCAGGGCTTCTGTTTTGCTGGGAGGAGACGGGGCTTTCACACGTCACAGTGAAAGCAGCCGGGATTTGGGAGAGCAACGTGAGGGTGGGGATAACGAGGACTCTATGTGCCGGGCGCCCCAGCCCGGCGACTCGGGGACGGCTGCTCCTGGGCCAGGGCCATGCTGGGGGGCTCAGCGCCTGGGCCGGCGGGGTGGGGAGCCAGGGACCCTGGGCCAGGTGGGGCGGGGAGCCGGGGGCCCCCTAAGACACACGGTCCAGTCAGAAGGGCTCTGAGCGCCCGCTTAGGTGTCGGCCAGGCGTCGGGGGGCCACTCAGGGATGTGCCCGGGGTGACGTCCCTTCACGTTCCGGCGTTGGGGGCCCCTTGGGGACGTGGCCGGGGTGACGTCCCCTCACGTCCTGGCACCAGATGCCGGTGATTTGGGGTGCTTCCTGCTCCACGACGGTGTCCCTCCCCGTGGACGCCTCACGCTGTCCCCTAAGAGCAGTGGCTTCGGACGGGTGGCTCTCAAGGCTTTGTCCCTGCTGTGGCACGGCTGAGCCTGGAGGCCGGGGGGCTGCCGCCCCTTCCGGAACCTTCCTGGGGGAGACTGTCGGCCCGTCTCCCTCGCCGGTTGTGAAGTCCGCAGTGACCGCTGCTCGAGCGGGCGGCGGCTCCCACGTCCCCGGCCCGCAGTCAGGTGGACGCCGGCGCCCGGCCACCGTGACAGCATCCTGCAGACAGGTGCCCTCTGCCGCGGCCGCCCGGAGCCTGGAGAGGGACGTGGGAGCCGGCTGCGTCCCCATGCTGGCCCCTACCCCTGAACCCCGCTCGGGCCTGTCCTCCCTCTCAGACAGGGGTCTTCGTTGTAAAACGGGGAGCACGGGGACGGGGCACGTGCAGGGAACAGTCCTGTCCAGCTCATCGGGGCTGGAGATGACAGTGCTGACATCGGTGTCACCAGACCACACCGGACAGGGGCGCGCTGCCTGGTCGGGGTCCGGGGGCCCCTCCCGGGGCCTGCTGGGGGACCCACAGTGGCGAATGACTGCCCTGCACTGGTGCGTGTGACAGCGACACGCTCCCTCCGGGAGCCGGTGGCCGCGGCCTGACTCGGCCCTCCCCATGGCCCTGGGGTCCGCCCCCCAGTGCCAGCGCGGAGGGGGCCCGGGCCCCGGCCCCCTCCCTTTGTCTCGGGGTCTCTTCCGCTGCTCGCGAACCGGCTCCGCGTCCACACGGGGGGCGGGCGCGGCGTCCTGGCTGCGTCCGGGGTGAGGGCGGGGGCGGGGAGGTTGGGCCGCGGAGGGACACGGAATATTAATCAGACAGAAAGTGCTCTCTGCGCCTTATCTGCATAAAGGGAGATAAAGCCCGTGTAAATAATCTGTGTTTCCCATAACGAACGGCCCCCCTCCCTGCCTTTCTGCATAGCGTTAGGAATCGCGTTTTTATTCTCCGAGACGCTGGACGCATGCCAACAAGTCTTCCTTTTAACTCGATCTTTCGGGCTCTGATCTCTGTCAGCAGCACAATGGCGGCCTCCGAGCGTCAGAGGTCACTTCTGCGGCCCTCCCCGCCCCCCCGTCATCCCCGTCTCCCCGGAATGTTTGTTTTCAAAACAAAAGCACTGGGCGAAGCCGAGGTGTCCCGTATCCGAACGTGGTTCCAGCCGGAAAGTCGGGAACACGCACACCTCCCTCTCGAAGGCCAGATAGTATTTATTATCACCACGGAAACGGTCCGCGACCTGTGGGTTTAACTCCGGGGCGGCCGCGGGCGCCAGCCGCGTCCCACCGTCTCCCTGTGACCGCGTCCGCGGCCACCGCAGGGTCCCCGCTCACAATCGCGGGTTAACGCTCAGTGAGGGGCCTGTGCCCGCCAGTAGGTAGGGCCGTGTGGCGCGGGGACACGGCGGGTGCGGGGTGTGGGGCGCTGGTGGCCATGCCTCGCGCGGCACCCCGAGGCCCGGCGTCCGCAGGGCGCCCGTGTGCAGCGGGGACCACGCGGGGATCAGCAGCTCCGGCTCAAACAGCGGCAGGTCTGCGGCCAGCCTTCCGAGTGAGGTTCAATCACTGCTTTCCTTAAATATCGCCCTGGCTATGGCGGACTTTTTATTATTTTATTATTTTTTTTTTGCCCGTCCCTCCATGCACATAGTCCTGGGCGGCCGTCGTGACTCTGGGTTTTAAATCCGAGGCGGTTTTCGTCTTCTGCGTGCGTGCGGCTGAGCCCTGCCCACGACCCTGGCCCATCACCAGCGCGTTTACTTAACTGATGACGTCAGCTGACAGTCAGCGCGCGTCAGACCTTCCTCCGAGGTGGGGCCTGGCCTGGAGAACGGAGCCGCCCCTGTCCAGAGCCAGGCAGCCCGGCCACAGCTCTGACTGTCCCCTCAGACGTTGCTTCCGACGTCCGTGACGAGTGCGATGCTCCTTTACTTTCTGTGGCTTTACGTGGCACGGGACTTGAAACTGGGACACGCTGCGCTGGGCTAGAGGGCTCACGGGATCGACACGAGGACCAGGAGCAGGAGGAGACGCGACACCGTACCCCGGGGCCCTCGGCACCCGGGGGTGGGCACGCGCCCGCACGGGGCTCGCCGCGTTGGCAGGGGCTGCGCGTCCTGCAGAGATGGGGCGGAGCGTGACCACCTCGGGCCGGGAAGGCCTGAGGCCCAGGGGAAATAGTGCATCGTCACGGGAGGGAGGTCCCTGAGTCCCCCAGCAGCGGCCGGCCCAGGCCCACGTCCCTGCGGGCTCTGTGGGCCTAGACGCTGAGTGTTGGGCGGAAGTGAGGGGCTGAGGGTCTGCACGACAGGAGGAGCTCAGGTTTTCTGGGGTCCCCCCACCCCAGGGGACAGGGAGCTGGCACCACACAGAAAGGAGGCGTGAGGGCCACTCCGCCTCCCCCTCGTCCCCGCCACCCCCCAGTTAGCTTTGTTTGCGGCCCTGGCCATCCTGGACATGCCTCCGTCCCGCTCTCTGGGCTGTCCTGTGCCCTGCTGACCCGTCAGACTTCGACCAGCCTGTTAGGCTTCCCGGGCTGTCACCCCTGTCCTCCAGGGCCACTCCTGGGACCACCCGCCACCCTCCGACGTCCCTGGGGCTCTGGGTGTTTCCTCCCGGTGGGTGGGGAGCCGTCTGGTGACCCACGTGCTGGGGGGGAGGTCTGCACCACACAGTAGGCTGGGCCCGGGCTGGGGGGCTGCCTGGGGTGGGTGTGGGGGATCAAACCCTCACTGCTCGCTCCGGGCACTGCAGACGGGGTGGCAGGCGGGGGTGGGAAGTGGCCCTGGGAAGGACGAACCAGGGGAGATGGAGCCCAGTGACGCAGCCCTGGGTGGCCGTGCACACGCACGGAGGCCACTGTCCCCACGGCCCCAGAGCAGGTGCTCTCCTTGTGGCTAGCTGGGTCCCCGTGGGGGGACCGTCCCCTCCACTCCTCCATAACGTGACCCAGTGTGGCCGCCTCCGTGCTGGGACGGGGGATATTGTTGCTCCCCAAAGTGACAGCCTCGACCCCAGAGCAGGGGCCCAGGACCCTCGGGGGCGCCGGCCCAGGGGCCCGAGCGTCCTGTCCGAGGCGGACGCTTGCCAGCCGGGTCGGGGGCCGTGGCGGCGCCATCCCCTCCTCTCAGTGTAGACCGGGCTCCGAGGAGCAGCGGTGGCCACCGTCCCCGTCACCGTGGGCCAGTCCCCGCGTGTGTCCGTGGGCGGCCGGGTTGTCCGTGGCGAGCAGGCCCGGGCCGCACAGCAGTGCTCGCCGGCCGCCAGGGGCCTTCCCGTGCAGCTGCGTCTCATCGCCGCATGCATGAGCTGCCCACAGGCTCCGGGCGACGGGTCTGTCCTCGTGCGCAATGGCCCGGCGTGCGGGGACGTGCCCCAGGCCGCCGGGGCCGGCTCGACGCCTCTCGCTCCTTTGTCACACGTATTCTCTGTCACCCGAGGAGACCTGTGGCTCAGCCCACGTTCCCGCCTTTGAGAAGTGAAGGCGCTCGGACGTGCCCTCACCTGCCTCGTTTCCACAGCTGCTCGCACACGAGCCGGACGTAGAACCGCCCCCGCCCCTGCCCCCTGCGCACAGTGGGGCCGGACAGGCCACGGGACGCAGGGCCCCGAGGGGCCGCGCTCAGCAAAGGGGGCCAGCTGAGTGGTGTGCGTGCATGCATGTGTGTGTGCCTTTGTGTGTGCGCATATGTGTGCACGAGCACATGCGTGCACACGTGTGTGCATCTGCACACGTGTGTGCATGTCTGCATGAGTGTCTTGTGTGTGCATGTGTGTGTATGTGCGTGCATATGCATATCCGTGTATGTGTGTGCACATTTGTGTGTGTGCATGTGTGTACATCTGTGTGTGCACATCTGTGTGCATGTCTGCATGTGTCTTATGTGTGCATGTGTGTGTGTGTGCGTGTGTGTGTGCACATATGTGTGTGTGCATGTGTGTGTGTGTACGTGTGTGTGTGTGCGTGTGTGTGCGGAGCCTGCGTGTCCGTTCCCACCTGCCTCTGCTGCTCGGGGCGCTGGGCCAGAGCTCAGGCCAGCGCCCCGTGTCCAGGGAGCCCACCTGCCGCTCGGCCCTCCGAACGCCGCGTGGGGTGCGGGGGAGGAAAGGCACACGCATGGGTGTGTGGCAGGATCCCAGCTGACCAGCGGTCGGGAAAACCCCGCAAGACGGTTTGGGTCTGTTGGTTCCTCGCTTGCCCCCCAGACGGCCAGGGCGCTGGGGGCCGGCGGAGAGTGTCGTCCGTGGGGCCGGGGCACGTGGGCGCCCACCGCGCCCGCCACGGAAGAGTCTGGAGATGACGTGGCAAACAGGTCAGGAGTCCCCCAGATGGACGTCCGTCCGTCGTCCTAGCTGTCCTTCCATGGAGTTATTCCTAATGACACGTGTGTAAATACGTGTGCACGTATCGGATCGTCCGGGGTGGTTGAGCCTAGTGCTCGCTGAAGCCCACATGAGAACAGTAAAGTCGAGGCAAGTGGAAGGCGCTTCAGAAGGGCACGGGTAAGGCGCCGTGCTCGGCCCGCCCAGACGTGGCGGGCAGCCGGGGCCTGGGGCCGGCCGACGGGTGGCCAGGCCGGAGGGCGGCCGCGTGGGCAGCGGGCTGTGGGGCTGCAACGTCCTCTTCCCTCTGCCGCCGGCGACATCTCCACGTCTCGCGACGCTCGGCGAGCGTTGCGGGCGCCTGGCCGGGCGTCACGGGGTCCCTGCCGTTCTCGCCACAGCCACGACGGCAGCATTGGGTGTGTGGGGGGGGACGGACGGACGGTCACAAGGCAGAGGAGCGTGGCAGCTCGCGTCTGCATCCCTGGAGCTTCTGCACGCCTTTTTTTTTTTTTTTAAATATAAATTTTGCCCACATATACACTAATAAAAATAAATCTGTTTCCGATTCCTAACTCTGCAGCCAGGTGCGTGTTTGTTATGAGGAAGGCATGTTCATTAATTTTCAGCTATGAGGAGTGCACTGCGCCATAAATACGCGATTCAGAATGCACCGCTGATAAATGAACACGCGGGTTGTTGGCGTGCCAGGGAGGGACCCCGGGCGGAACGCACACGCCAGGCGGGGACACCCAGGTGACGGGCTGGCACCGCGGGCCTGGCTGCGAGCGGCCGCCTGGCCGGCGTCCGGCAGCCCTGCCCGCCCGCCCTGCCCCCTTCCAGGCGCTGCAAATTGTCCCCGCACGGGGAGGGGGACCTTGCACGGGGCTGTGAGTGCCCTACGGGTGTCTGCAGAGACAACCCCCTTGATGACGGGGTCCTCCTGCTGCTGGCAATGGCCGCCGGCCTGTCCTCAGTCATCTCAAGGAAGCGGACACCGGGCTCTCGAGCCGGCTTGGCGGGGGCGGGGCGCAGATGGGGCTGCCTTGCTGCTCTGCGCCGGGGGACGTGGCCAGCCTCTGGGACATCGTCCTGCCAGGAGAGTGGCCTCTGTCCCCTCCTCCATGCTGATCTAGCGCCGTGGCTGGACATGCTCACGGGGACCGGGCTCTGCCACCCCAGTCGGCCTTGGGGCCGAGACCTGGGGAGACCCCAGGGCTGCCGGACGGCGAGGGTGCTCGCCTGGCTCGGGGTGCTTGCCAAGCATGTCCAGTGTGGCCCAGAGCTGGGAGGAGAGGGGACCAGGTGAGGCAGGCTCACGCCACAGGGCGTCTGGGGAGCGGGGAGCCTCACCGGACACGGCCTGGCCCCCAGCACCCACCCGCACGTGGCCCCCGCGCTTGGCTCCGGCTCTGTCTGGGGCCCCTCGACTCCTTCCAGAGGCCGACACACCAGGCCGGGCCCCCCGCCCCAAGTATATTTTGTGTACATTAGAAGCCAGTGCGGCTATGACGTGACGTTTAATTTGTCCACAAACCATAAAAAAGCCTCAGGTTCGTGAATTCCCGATGAGGCAGAGGCTGGCGGGGGATGTCGACGCGTGCCGCTGAGGATGTCTGTCCCGTGGGTCGCGTGGGGCTTTGGGGAGACCGGAGAGGCGCGAGCAACCCCCGGGTGGTGGCCACGCGTCTGTCGTGTCCGTGGCCGCGGCCGTCGTAAGCGCTTCCGCGTGGGAGCCGAGGCCGGTCGTGGTGCCGGATGGGACGCAGCCACAGAGCGCGCCCCCGCTGCAGGCTCGCTACAGTGTTGCGAGTTCAGACACACGCGCACGATGTCACATGGGCCGATCGGGCGGGGGAGGACGCAGCGGGGACAGCACCGTGATTTAGTCGGAGGGCGCGGCACCCGCTGGGTGGACGGCGAGGCCGGAGGATACGCATCGGCCGCCGGGATCTGGCCCAAGCCATCGCGAAGAATAAACAAAGCTTTTCAAGGGTCGCCAGTGCCTTCCACCCGCCCCCTCCCTCCCTAATGTCCACCACGGGGGTGTGTACGGGGACTCGGACGAGAAGCGGGCGGGCGGGCCCCCACGGAGCCCCCCGGGAATTGTCCACACCCCCGTTCAGCGTGGCTCTGCCTCCTGCCCCCGCCGACTCTTCGCCACCAGAGCGTGCGACCGAGACTTTTATTTTAAAACTTAAAACGATGCGAAGTTTCCGAGGGCCAGGGTCTCCGTAACGGTGACTGCGGAGACGGTGAATCCCGTTTTTACTTTGTTTTTTTTTAAATCCAGAGAATCAGGACCATAAAATGGACTGCGAAACACAGAATTTAAAATGGTTGTTTTCCCAGTGCCTGCAAAATTGTTTTATTAGGGGGCTGCGGAACACCTGCCTTAAAATGTCGTTCAGAACGTCTCCCGAATGTCGCTTTCCTTAATTGACTTGGAAATGGCCCAAATGTATTGCTGAATGCAGTCTAATTAATATTAATAATAAATGCCATTATTAACATCAAAGAACATCTGCTGCTCCTGTTTACTCTGAGCCTTATATGTAACACGTTTCGTGGCTGTTTCATCTCCCAGACACTGTGCAGTAAACATTTTTGCCGTGCAGGTCGAAACAGACCCCTGTCCAGGCATCATGCATTTTATATCTATATCTATATTTTAAAAAAAATAGATATCCAATGTTTTCGTTGGGTCGCATTCGTTGCCGTGGTGCGAGCAGGGGTTTCGGGGTCCCTAGAGTAAACCCTTTTGAAAAAAAAAAAAAAAAGTGCTGCTTCCAGCATCTGTACATTGGCTGCATTAGAGTTTTGTACCATAAATCAACCACTGAATAACTTTAATCTAAAATTTCATTAAGTAGTTCTTGTCAGGTAGTAAAGCTGGATAATGCAGTGCTGTTTAATGATAATTGGTGTTTGGTTAATAAATTCTGCAAGTTCGAATTACTTTCTAGCAATCTATAGAATGCAAGGCTCAGCAGTGTAACTAAACCTCAAATTGATTAACTTGCATGAACCAGGCATTCACAAAGATGGCAGAATTCCAAATAAAAAGAGAACAGCGCATCAGCCGGATGGCGTTATGGTGCTCTGGAGTAAGGCGAAACCCCCCGGGTGCATTTTTAAAAGCTTATGCCTTTCAAATGATGTCATCATATTTTATATATCTTTTTTCCCCCCTTTTCTTTCATATTTTCTTTCTATGTGCACACACTTAGGTCACCGGTTCACAAGGCGCGTGACACATTAGAATAATGGAAAGCATCTTTTTTTTTTATATCATAGAATCAAAACCACAAAACAATTTAGCTGGAACGTGGGACAGAAAGGGCAGCATCACCAGCTGCCGCCGCTCTCCGGCAATTAGCGGTGGCAGGGTGTGGCCAGGGGCGGGCGCGCGGCTTCCTTCCTGCCGCTCGTGGGGGGACGGAAGACGGGACCGGGGGCCATCTGCGGAGCGAGGCCAGCGCCCGGCCCTGGGAGCTGGGCCCACGGGGTCCGCGCCCGGGTCTGGGGCCCTGGGCGTGTGCGGGGAGAAGACGGATTCTGCCCGCGACCCGTGTGACATTGGTGCCGTCCCATCGGTGGCCCGCAGTAGTTCCAGGCTGAAAAGATACCACTCCCTCGATGTCCTGTAACAGGAGCCTGCAGGGCGGCCGGCGGGAGAGGGCAAGGGCACCGGCATCGGGGGCGAGACGCGGCCGCCCCGGTGGGGGGCGGGGGGGCAGGCGGGGGAGCGTGTCCGGCGCTCAGCAGCCCCGACCGCAGCGTCTGGCTGGGTGTGGATTCACCCCCGCCGTGGACGCAGGGCTGGTAGCCCCCCAAGGCATCTTGAGCATGGGGTTTGCAAGGGCGGGGTCTGGAAGCTGGCGGGCTGAGCAGGGCTCCTGCCCTGCCTGTGTTAGGGCCACCTGTGCCCTGCCGTCACCCCCCCCCCACCCGTGGAAGGGCTGAGAGGGACCCGCTGCCTGGGGCCAGCACCCCGGCTGCGGACGCCCCCTGGCTCGCCTGCTGGCTGCCCAGGGCGCACGCACAGGGTGGGGCGCACGTACAGGACTGGGGCGTGTGCACGTACAGGACAGGGTGCGCGCACGTACAGGACGGGGGCGCGCGCACGAACAGGACGGGGCGCACGTACAGGACGGGGCGCACGTACAGGGTGGGGGTGCGCGCACGTACAGGATGATGGTGCGCGCACGTACAGGATGGGGCGCGCACGTACAAAATCGGGCACACGTGCAGGGCGGGGCGCACGTACAGTACGGGGCACGCGCACGTACAGGACGGGGGCGCACACGTACAGGACGGGGGTGCGCACGTACAGAATGGGGCGCACGTGCAGGGTGGGGCGCACGTACAGGAGTGGGGCGCGCGCACGTACAGGACGGGGCGCGTGCACGTACAGGACGGGCGCAAGTGCAGAGCGGAGCGCACGCACAGGACGGGGCGCAGGGACTCGGGGGCTGTCCACACTACCTGCTGGGCGGGCTCACTGTCTAGCAACACCTGTGGGTCGCTGGCCCGGGATGGCCGTCAGCCTCAGTGCGGCTTTGGACCCACGGAGCAAAGCCGGGTTCCGTCAGCGCGCCGGGCACAGGGTCCCAAGTAGCGCTGTCACCGGGCGGCTGGCTGTGCCGTCTCCCCGTCCAGACCGCGGGTGGCAGGTGGGGACGGCACCCTTACACGGAATTAGGGGGACAGAGGGAGGGTGAACGCAGAGCCTGTCTTTGACTGTATTTATTGTAACGTACGTGGCTGAAAGGTCAGTCCTTCTGCTATTGGGGTCTCCGTTTTGATTCCCAAAATTGCAGTCACGATAGGTGGCTCGTAACTGCACTTTAAAACGCAGACAGGGACGTGTGTTTCTGTGCTGCTGTCCCCCACTGAGAGTTCAGGGGACAAGGGGCCGCGGCTCTGAGGACCTCGTGGCACCTGGCTGTCCCTGTCAGCTGTGGGGCGGGAACGGGGAGCAGCGCTGTGCGTGTTGGGGCACTGTGGTGTGCACGTCCGCCGATGGCTTCCCCAGGGACGGGGACAGCGGTTTTCCAAGTGAAAGAGGAAGTCGCCAGTATCTAACTGAGCACCTGGGATGCCCGTGATGGCCTGGGCATGCCGTGGGCCGGCCCAGAGCAGGCCGGGGTGGGGGGCGGCGCCTCTGGGGCCCCTTATACATCAGCAGAGATGTCCCCAGCCTCTACCACGTCACACCCGCCACCGCCCAGCACCCCTGGGCTGGCCTGAACACTTTGCCCTGGACTGGCGTGGGTGTTCCTGGGCGGGGCTGGTCGGGACCCCTAGGAACAGCACCGGGGAGCCTGAGACCTCAGTCCGGGCAGCAGGTGCTTGCAGGGCTGTGCCCTTCGGCACTGGCCATCCCGTGGGTGGACGGGGCCCGGGACAGGGCTGCCCGAGCCGCCCAGTGCCATGTGCCCCTGTCCCCACTGCAGCCTCGGTCTCCACCCCCTCAGGCCCCCACCTGCTCCCCTCAAAGGGGTGTCTGGAGTGAGTCACCGTGTCTAGGAATCCCCCTGAGAACAGGTGCCGAGCCAGCCCTGACTTAGGGACCCTCCCAGGTGGGGCGTGGGGGGCCTGGCTCACACGTGTGCCCACGCAGGAGGCCGGTGTCACTGTGCGTGTCTACACGGCCTTCCCAGGGTGGCCAGGTGGTTCTGACTTGGGGGGGCTGTGTGTGTGGGGCTGCCAGCATGGAGGCCCCCCGCTGGCCCGTCCTGCTGGCCCGCCCCGGTCATCTGTGCTGGGAGAAGCTAGCGCCCAGCTGGGTGACGGGGACGCCAGCTGTGAGCCCACCAGCTGCCCTTCCTCCCAGCGCCTCGTTTGGTTTCCACGACGATGGCGCAGCAGGCGCTATTCCTCCCACTTTACAGGCGGTGTGTGGAGGCCAAGGGTGGGAAGCAGTCAGGGCGCGGAGCCCCGAACCGGGGGGCCGGGCTGCGGCCCCGAGCCGGTGGCTGCCCCTCGAGGCCCTGTCACCTCCGCAGGACCTGGGGTGTGTCCAGGCCTTTCGCTCCCCCTGTCCCGTGGAGCACTCGGCTCCCTCTGTGGCGAGGGCCGTTGTCCGGTGATTGTCCAGCTGAAGGTCGCCACGTGCTGGTGCTTTGCTCAGGACGCGGTTCAGGGTCAAGCTCAGGCCTCGCAGGCAGACACGTCTCGGTGTCAGGCGTCCTGGTCCCCGAGCGGGTCCCCGCGCTGCGCACTGGCCTTGCCAGCGCCTAGGCCCGGCCTCCGGCCCGCAGGGCTGCCGGGAGGACACGCTCGTCCGGCTGGTCCAGCTGCGTGTCGCCGCTCAGGACGCCCGGACGCGTCTGCGGGGCCCCCCCAGCCCAATGGCTCCCCTCAGGAAATTCGCCGACACGTGATACTTGTCTCTGCGGTCAGAGGGAGCTCGAGCGGACTTGACCTCACTGCCGGAAGCGGCCGCCCCGTGGGGCCCTGCATTCGTCCACGTGCCATGCACTGCTGCGCGAGCCGGGCGAGCGGCGATGGGGCGCCCACTCCGAGCCAGTGGCGGGGGACGAGGGCCCGCAGCCTTGCCCTCTGCCCATCGCCGACCTCAGGGACAGCTGGTGCCCGAGGACAGACTGCTCGCTGTGGCCAGGGGCTGTCGTGGTGATGGCACGGCCGGACTTGCGGGGAGAAGGCCGGGCGTCGGGGTCAGACAGGGCTGGTGCCCGTGTCTCCCCGGGGAAAGCAGAGAAAACCTTGCTAAAGGCTCACAGTCCTGCTGGTGGACGTCCACTGCCCCTCCAGCAGGCTGGGACGCCTGCCAGGCCCAGTCACACAGCGGGAGGGGAGGGCCACCGACACGGGCACCTGCAGTGGCCAGTGGCATGGCCTTGGCTGTGCCCTGGCTCGTCTGAGCCACAGCCAAAGGTTTTGTCCTTTGGAGATCCACCAGCCGGACAGAAACATCTCCAGCAAGATTGTGCATTGTGTCCGGCAGATCCGAGTGTGTGTGTGCGTGTGTGTATAATTTTTTTTTTGCTCATTTTGTATGTCAGCGACAGTATTTGTTACTACAAGGTTCGGAAGGCCTCAGCACTTATTAAAGACCGCGCAGACCTTGACCCCGTGTAGCATTCGCCCCGTAAAGGTTCCCGGATCCAACGGGCCGGGAAGTCAGTGCAGCTCAGAAATGGCAGCAACTTCCGAGCTGGCAACTGACACTTGTTTTCTGCCACTGTTTACTCTTCAATAAAAAATGCATATTTACCATAGCAACCTCCCAGTCACGTGGCGCCCTGTCTTACTGCCGCCCTCGAAAACAGACTAGCTTCTTAAAGGAACACACACGTCCTCAGACGCCTGCTTCTCGGATGCAGAAAGGCGTCCGGGGAAGGGGGCCCTCGTCGCTGTGGTTCGGTGCTAACAAACCCGTCCTCATTACAGGAATCATGCCGGGCCCGCGTCTTAAATTTTAGGGCCTTCGTTCCGGAAATGAGAGCAGTCTCGGGGGGGCTTTTGTGTATCTCGAGGGTTTGCCGGTGATTCATTCCAACGCGGCCCTGCGTTCGTGTCTCTACGGCGTTCTCACACGTATATATTTTCTTCCGAGCGGCAGCCGCCGGTACCGTCTGGAAGGGAGTCGGGTTTAGATCCTAACGACCCGAGCGCCCCATCTGTGATTAAAGCTCGTCGCGTGAGCGGGGCCCGGCTGCGGCCTGGCGATTTGTCACTGCTAAGTGGGGCGCGGTGCCCGGGGGCTGCCTGGAGCGGGGCCTCCCGGGAGGAGCGGGGACTTCTGGCCCTCGCCCTGTGTCTGGCTCCTCGGCCTTGCCGTCTCCTCCACACTGGCCTTGCACAGGACGTGTCCCTTCGACCTGATCGGGGTTGAAAGCTGGTTGTTCGGAGCACGGCGCACACGAGGCGCTGAGCCGACTGGTGTTGGTGACTGCCGCCATCTTGCAGAATGTTTACGGTGGGGGGGCGGGTCACGTCCTTTGCCAGGGACTCAGGCCCTCAGGGTCTGTGTGGCTGGCAGGTGCGCCTGTCCCTGTGCCTGCAGCCACACACCCCGCGCTACTAGACCCGCACCACACACCCCCTGCCACACGCTTCCTGCCACACACCCCACGCCACACATCCCCTGCCACACGCCTCCTGCCACACGACCCTGGGGCCAGGTCCCTGAGAGCTTATTAAAGCTCCTTTCGGCCACGTGCAGACCCGTCTGGAAAACGAGAAGGCGGCGTCACTCGGCTCTGCCGGTGGCCTTGAGGGCTGTCTGGCGGTGACTGGCGGTGGCCTTGGGGGGCGTCTGGCGGTGAGCGAGGCCACGCTCTCTCGCAGAGGTGGCGCTGAGACCCAACGTCCAAGCAGAAGGGGCCCCCGGACCCCGGGCCCTGGCCAACTGGCCCGCGCGTACCGTGCACCCCGGGCCGCGGCGTGATCACCCCGCGTGCCGCCTCGGTGGACGGTTCAGCGTGGCGCGGGTGCCGCCCGCGTGACCCCGAGCCAGCCCGGCCGCATGTGCGTGCGGGCCACAGTGGTAATTACTGATCATGTATCTCTTTGTTCCAGACACTTCTATGAAAGAGTATGTTTTATGTATGGTGTGACCTTCAAATGTCAGGGATGTGTTGTGCAATAAGCTGTCAATATTTGTGGTTATAAGGTACGAGATGACTTTTACAATAATTGGAACGGCTATATTAAAAGCTCGGATCACTCAGCTGGTTAAAGAGAGCGGCGCAGGCCAGCGTTCACCGGGGACTTGCCTCCTGCCGGCGATTAAATGGGAGATATTGCGAGGTGCTCACGATGTCTTCTTTGTTTAAAAAAGAAGACGGGCGAACCCCTCTCCCGGGGAGGCGGCACCTCCAGGCGGCCCCCTCCCCTGCCCCTCCCCTGCCCCTCCCCTGCCCCCGTGCCAGGCCCCAGGAGAAGGGCCGGCCCCACGGGCCCCGACGGCTGACCGGCACGCTGGGAAACTGCCCGGCCCGTGGCCGTGTCGTTCGGGGAGGAATTCCTGAAATCTGGCAGCGGCCGGAGACCCCCTCCCGGCCCACCCCACCCCTCCACCCACAGACGAGGGGCTGCCAATCACCTCAGGAGGATCTTAAAAGCCATGCATGTGTGTGTGTGTGTGTGTGTGTGTGTGTGTGTGTGTGTATTTTTAATGAAAATAAATTAAGTAGAAATCATTTCGGAAGCTTTGCTTCACTGAAGGTAGAAGCTTCCATAGTTTTCTTTTTTTTTTTTCTTTTAAAGAGGGGAGTATTTTGAAGTTACGAAAGAGGGAGGGCGTAACAAACATTCTGCAATAGTTTAATAGTAGCCGGGCCGTGGGTCGCTTTGAAACGAGCTCTGTTTGCTGCGTGCCGTCCTGCCGAGCCGCGTCGCCCAGCGGCTAGGGCTGTGTCTGCTCATGGCCGGGCTCCCCCTCTGCGGCCAGGAAGTGGGGACCAGGGTCATCGGGATGTCTCAGCAGTGCACCCCCGTCTTCTCAGATGCTCGGCTGTGGCCCTGTGGATCGCAAGCCTGAGTTTGCGGCTCCTCCCACCTGGATGGAGAGCGAGCTGGGGACATGCGGAGGCCACCGCCTCCAGGAAGGCCCCCAAGGTGCGCTGGCCCACCCTCACCCTGCTGAGCACCTTGGGGACTTCCTGGTGGTGCACTGTGCCCGGAGCCGGCCCCTCCCTGGCCGGTCAAGGCAGCTTTCCTGCTAGTACCGGCCTCTGAACCCCGGTTCACGTGCCATCTCATTATTTTTATTGTAAAAAAAAAAGTGTGTACACATTTTTTAAAAACCAAATATTGCGCACCCACTCCGAGCTGTGTGCCTACTACGTGCCGGGGGCATGGCCCCAAGAGCAGAGGGCCCCCTGCCCCTGCGTGGGGCTGGCAGCAGCTCTGGGGAGGGCCAGGCGGGGAGCAGGCAAGGCCGGGGGTCGAGCAGGGGCTGCACACGGTGAGGTGACGAGGTGGAGACAGGGTGCAGGGCGCGGGGCTCGGGGAGCCACTGGGACAGCATGGCCCTGACACCCCTGTGTGCGGGGGCCTCCGAGCGTCCGGGGTGAGGGGCGGCGATGCAGAGCCCCACGCTGAGAACCAGCGAGACGGAAAGGTTGGGGCTGGGGACAGCCAGGAGCCGCGAGGCTGGGGCGGGCGTGGGGGCCACGTCGGCGGGGGCCGGGGACCATGGGCGAGTCAGGGGCACGCAGAGGAGCCACGGGGCCCGTGGCCCGTCCCCCGCCCCTGGCCAGGCTTGTCCCTGCGACGGCGGCTCCCGGGCTGGCCCCTCGGGACTCGCCTCCCGCCGGGTTCTCCTCGTGTGGCCCGTCCGTGGGTGGTCCTGCTCTCCGCTGGTCACCCTCCCGGCCTCTGGGATGGGTTCCAGCCCAGCGCCCTGACCAGGCCGGCGGGGAGCGGGGGGTGGGCAGAACCCACCACGCCGATGCAGTGTCCCCGTTGGTCGGCGAGCCCCAAGCCCCGCCCGCTGCGTGCCAGCCCACTGTCCCCGCTGTGTGTCAGCCCACTGTCCCCGACCCACACAGATGCGCCTGCCCCGAGGGCCCCCAGGGCCGTGGGGGACCTGGCAGCCCGAGGATCACAGAAGATGCTGTCGACAGCGGCGTCACACCGCGCCAGAGCGACCCCATGGGTGGCCCCGTCCCCAGCGGGGGGGTTCCGCGCGCTCCCCCGACAGTTGAGAAAGGGCTCTGGGCCTGGCGAAACCAAACACACATTTGGCCCACAGAGCTTGGTTTTGAAGCCCTTGTGTATTTTAAGGGAAATTTAATCCATGTGTTTCTGATTCATTTTCACTTAACTCATCAAAATGTTGCTTTAGAGAAGCTATTTGAGTTCCTAGTGTCTTATATGTTTTTTTTTTTCCTCTCCAAATTTTAGCCTTTTTATGACCTAGTTCCCC